>MU004310.1:0-294726 GCA_010405375.1 Lophiostoma macrostomum CBS 122681 | reverse complement strand
CTCTACTATACACACACACACACACACACACACCACCTACCGTACAAAGCAAAACCCCCATCCCATCTCCATCCCCAGCACCACAATGTCCCCCATCTCGCACCACCACCTGCTCACCCTCCCGCTCTTCCTGCCCTCTCCCTCCAACACCCCGACCCAACCTCCCACACCCGAAAGCAACGCCACAATAACCTTCGCCATCTCCGCCCTAGCAGCCCTCATCCACACCGACCTCACCGCCGTGCGACTCTGGCGGGCCGCCCACCCGCACCTCGCGCCGCTAGCCGCCGGCGTCACGCGCCTGGGCCCTCGACCCGTGTTCCTGAACCGGGACACGCGCGCGGTAGACGTGCGGTGGCAGAGGGGGTATAGCGAGCGGTGGCAGGTGAGTCTGGCGGTGCCCGAGGGTGGCTATGGGGATCTTGTGGGGCTGGGCAAGGAGGAGTGGCGGGAGGGGTTTGTGGGGTGGGTGGTGCAGGTGCTGGGGCTGGTGAGCGGGCGGGTTGGCGGGGAGGTTGGGGAACGGCGGTTTGAGGTTGAGGGCGTGGTGGTTGATGTTAGGATCCAGTATGATCGGGTGTAGGGGGGGAGGCGAGGGGGGTTATTGGAGAAGGGTGCGGGGTCGGTGGAAGGGGTGTGGTGAAGAGTTACTGACACATTATAAGAATGGTTTTTTAGGGCCTTGCTGCAAAACACTCTTGATTTTCCAGGGATATACCATACCATACTTTACAATACATCTATCCAGCGCCTGTCGAAGCAACCTTCAAACCCAAAGATCCTACCCCTTTTATGCCATGCCTCTGCCCAAGAAATTACCCCCAGCCTATGCCCATTCAGCTGAAACATGTTCTCGTTTCCCATGACGCGTGTCTTCGTTACCCTCAGGGCGCCTCGTCGGGGGTCGGTTCCTAATCCCTCTCCCGGTCCGGGTCGTCGTTCTTGGGTTTGTACATGATTGTCGTTAGGAACTGCCGGTCGGTTAGCCTGCATATCCCTCACGAACGAATGCACATCACCAGATGTTTAGACTACATACCTTCTGCTTGTACCTCGTGGTCGCACTGGTAGCAAGGATGTTATCCTTGATACTGCTCGTCGCCAGATGGTTCAGAACTGTATGATTTGGTAAGATCAGCACACTGCTGTCGTCCTTCATCGGCGTCGTCCCGTTCAAGATGCTCTTGCTCAGGAACATGGGGAGTGAAGGCGGTGTGGGCAGATTGTTGGCTGCGTGATTAGCGCGTATGAACCGCGATGATTCTTCTGCCAGATCCAAATCGGACAGATATCGCGGTATCGAGGAGTGGTATTTCTTGGGAGAGGGCGCTCGAGCGGGAATCTTGGCCTTTGCAGCCTCGAGTGGTGGTTGCTCGACAGGGTGGAGTTCTGGAGTTGGCGGGAGCGTTAGTGGCGGAAAGATACCGGGTGGCGCGACCTTGTCTTGCACAGGTATGGGCTCGGCCTTCTTGGTCAGATCTATGGGGCCTGGAGGTGGTCGAGGAATGTCATCGAGCGAGACCTCGAGGTAATTGACGAGAATGTTGGTGTAGTCGACGGCTGTGGGGAGCTTGTCTGACGTCGTCATGTCGCCGTCCACGATGAACTTGAGGTGATGGGTGCCGGGCGCGATGCTGATGGTTGTGGAGAGGACATCCTTCTTCTTGCTCGGGCCACTAGAAAAGTGCACGTTAGTGTTGTCCTGGTGCAGTGTAACCTCGAGAAACAGGCAAAAGCGAAGTGCACTATGAAAACCGGGGTGCAAGGCCGAGGATCGCCGTCGAGAGGTTGTTGAGGTTCCGATGCGGTTTATATGAGACAGCAGCCACGCGGGAGCGTGCAGGTCGGGAGGGAATCAGGCATGGTTGTGCCTGCTCTGAGCTGCCCAGGCCGACGACGGATGGCAAACAGCGTCTACTTACTTGCGATGCAGCTTGTATTTGCGATTCCAGCCCGCAAACGTGCCCGTGACGTACACGCGCTCGCCGGGGCCCTCCCACTCGACTATCGTCGGCACAGTGGGCACGTTCTGGGGGCCTTGAAACTCGTCGAGCTGGTCGTCCTCCTCGGCCGTGGTGTTGCTGAGGACAGAGCCCGTCCGCCGCGGCAGCACGCCATCGATCTCGCCAATGTCCACGGGGCTCGCGAGGTCGGCCGGCGAGATGATGGGCGAGCCCGGCGCAAGGTCCTCCTCCTCGATGGGCAGGGGCAGGCGTGGCGGGCGGCTGTACTGCGAGGCGGGGATGAAGCTGCTGTACTCTTGCGAGGCATCGGCGGGGTCAATGGGGGAGGCGGCGGCGGCGGCGGCGTGGTGCTGGGCGGTCCGGCTGGGCTGCGAGTCGTCGCGCGGTATCGCAGGCACGTCGACGGGCTTCGTCTGGGGAGACGGCTGCTGCTGCTGCTGCTGCGCGCCCTTCTCCCTCGGCGGGGTCAATTGCGGCTTCTGCTGCGGGCTCGCACTCGGCGGCGGCCACTCCTTGGGATGGCGGGCATGCGGGTCGTGGCCCTGGGCTTTCTGCTTGCTGTGCTCGTTACCCATCCTCTCGTCGCTCTGCGAGCGCAGGTTGTCCGAGGCGGCGCGGAGCTGGTGCTGCGGGGTGGTGAGGGTCTGGGCGCGGTTGTTGCGCACCGTGGCCGGCACCGTCGACGTCTGGAGGGTCGCGGCCGGGGGGATGGGCTTGATTCCCGTGCTCAGCGCCTGAATGCTCTCGCGCCGCCGCGGGTTCAGGTTCAGGTCCCGCGCGTGGGATGACGAGCTCGAGTGGCCCGCGCCATGTGATGCCGCCTGGGACGTCACGGGCGAGTGACTCGAGCTGGTGGGGGTCGTCGAGCGGCTCGGGTTCGACGGCGAGTTGCCCATGCTTCCGTGATAGGGCTGGCACTGACGCGATGGGCAACGCTCGTCCTGCAGGCAGCGCTCGAGGCTATCGTCAGTCTCAGTCCCGCAGGGCTCGGGAGCACAGCGGAGCGACCCATCGCCGCATCCCAGCCTACCCTGCAGCTCCCCAAGCTCCGCCGGGCCAAGGCCGCGCCGCATAAATAGATTGCGGGGGGCTTGGGGTTAGCTTTGGCGGAGCAGCCTACTAAGCAGCAGCAGCTGCTGCTGCTACTGCTACAACAAATTCGAGGTTGAGCATCGCAACACACTCTGTCGCTCCTCCGTCTCATTCCAATCGGCAACGCGCATAGTGACTCCCGCGGGGAACCGACGGCCGCCATGCAGGCCCTCCCTTGAACCGCCCGTTCACGCATCCCATCCCGCGACACCTCGTCCCGCCATGTCAGGGCCCGCGCCCGGTGTCCTCGCGACCATTTCGACGGTGCTCTACTACGCCTGCTGGCCGCTCATAAAGTTCCTGCAGGGCGTCGCCTTCGTTTTGTCACCCTTTTTGCGAATCGCGCAGTTCGTGTTTCTGCCCATCACATATGTCATACACGGTATCATTAGTATTCTGCTGTTGCCATTGCGACTGCGATTGCTAGAGCGCGTTGAGGTGTGTATGTTCTGTTTAGTTCGCCTTCGCTTTATGTACGGTTAGGCCATCTCTCAGCAAATGCCTGCCAGACTACATCCATCACGCCTTCTGCTGACCCATGTTGTTGCCAGACTATATACATATATCTCGGCATTGCCGGGCTTATCGGCTGTTCAGCTGGCTTCATGCTTTTCATCATATCCAACGTACTCTCCTCGAGCCTCCGCATCGATGGCAGTGCTGAGAAGGACCCGCCTGCGAAGGGGAGGACTGTCAAGTCGTATCGGCAAGCACGGATGAGAGAGAAAGGGTTTACAGAGCCTGTGCTGACATCGACAGCAGTGAAGGAAGAGGCCAGGGAGCGAAAGCGTAAACAACGTGGGCTCTTAACCGAGACCATCATCGAGGAAGAAGATTCCGACTTTTGAGTGTCGTGTGACAGGTTTTGAGTCTTGGATCATCATCAATGGTCGATATTCAATAATGTAAACGGACTTCGACTTCCAAGGTTGATTCAAATGTTGCTGGTTTCTTCGCACGAGCGCCGTCTCCCGTGGTGGTTGATCTCGTCGTTGGCTATCCGATCTGTCGTCTGCCTTCGGATCGAAGGTATAGTAGCTCTTGTACGCTTGTGTGAAGTTCACTCGCTCTGCCTCGGCGGGCCCTTCAGGTGACGGGAGGCGGTCTATTCGTCGAAGCGTTGTTGGCCGTGCCCGGCTGCACCAACATTACCAGCGCTTGTTCATCCACTTCCGTCGACCCGGCTGTAAGCCAATGAATAACACAAACCGCCCAAGTGACATCGAATGTGCACATGGTCAAGCACAGCCAACCTAGCTCTCTTCCTTTCAAAGAATACAAGGCGGCCAGGTTACCAACTGTCGGCAGCATAACCAACATAGATCCGATTAGACTCCTCCAGAGCAGCGCTTTGATGCTTCTAAGAAAGGGTTGGTTCTCAGGATATACATCCATGCTACTACGTCTGTCCTCGCTCTGAAACAATTTGCGGATGCTCTTCGTGAATCGGTTCGCCGGCGTATTGGGATCCGGCGTGCCACTGAACTGCAGCAGAGGGCGGAGGAGGTAGATAAATGTACCAGTCAGAGCCATGTTGATGCAGACGTCGAAGCACAATAGCGGCATGGTTACTTTCAGAGGGAGTCCTATGCGACATCGTCCATCGTTCACTGACAGATCGGCAATGGGCCAAAGGAAGCCGCAGATGGCTATGCTGCCGAACCCGGTCGCAATGGAAAGCATTCCAACGAGCCATATCCAGTCGTGGGCTCGCCCAATGTATGGAGCCCGCAACACGTGTGCGCGCTCGACAAGGAAAATATACCTGGATCGGCATGTCAGTACGCTCAGTGGCTGGGATAGAGAGCCTCAGATTATTCCCATGGCCATCCTCTTCATTGCTCGTTTCGCTCGGATTACATCAATACCCGGGTAGCGTTTTGCTCCAAGGCTGAAAGACCCGACTTGACCTTGACACCTTGGTGATGTGTTGTAGTTCGACCATCTTGGAGAACATTGATAGGAGACATGATACGTCAAAAACTTACATGGTGGCTTTGCTACTAACATAGAACGCCAGGCAAATGACAATCGCAGAGTGGCATATTGAAGGCGAAGACAGGCTTAACCCGCTTTCCACAACTGTGGCCGAGGTAACAAAGCAGATGGCCAGTGTGTAGAGAACGAGCACCAGAATCCTCGTCAGACTCAGTGCCTTTAAACTTTGCCGCTCCATTTGTCGAGCGCGATATCCTTCAGCCATGTAAGTAAGGTTCGCGAAGTGATGGATGCTCCATACCGAGCATGCCTGTCAGTAAGGACAAGCAGAACAGGGACATGACTGTGTAGATTGTCCTCGACGCCTGAGACTCCCCAAATACGATCGGAGTAGGCTCGGACGAGGAATTAAGGTTCCTTGAAACATGTCTCCGCGAATCTTCAAGAAGGAAGAAATCCACCGGACTCGAGAATGCAGTGCCCGCGAATAGTACCCATTGCCAGAATATCGTATCGGCGGCAGACATAGGACTGTATCAAAACGACGACGAGCTCAACCGGAAGTTGTTTCGAGGCATGATTTGTGAGTGGTCGAGTAGCTGGAGGTGCCCATTCGACTCATTGTTTTGATTTGAACGACGCGCCGCCCTTTAATATGCTGAGCTACCTTGGCTCATCCAAGCTGTGGTCAAGGGGGCACGATATCGAGATCGGCGTAAAAAGCAAATGGTGGCTGGCGATGCCGTCACGCTCCCGATCCAGCCGTCCCATCACTGAAGTTTCTGGGTGCCAAGGATCATGTCTTTGCGTCGAGACCTCATCAGAGGTTGGGTAAGTGGCGAGGACAGCATCCATCCACGTGAAGGCGATTGCGGTCCATGGATTCTCAAGACGACGTCAAGAAGAGCCCGTAAACAATGCGGTGAAACACGATCCCTATTGGCTGAGCTGGAAGTGACCCAAACGAAGACCAATGGGAAATGAAATCGGATGCCGCCCACATTGACTCTATGTTACGCAGGACAGCCACGCGTGGACGCCTCCAGATCCTGGCATACAAACGCTACCACATAGCAGTGACATAGAAGAGTCCAGCGCCTTGACCTGTTACCAATGCAATCCCGAGTGAGCAGGAAGAGATGGTGCAATTGAAGTGAACGGTCGATCGGCACTGACGGCCCGGCTACGCGAGGAGATCTGGGTATTGATACCTCGTGGATATCCGGGAGATCAGCCAGCGATCATTGTAGGACGACTTGTGATACAGAATTGGCTGGTTTGTGGTGCAGGGCGTGGAAGAATCGACGAAGAAGCAACGAAAACATCGTCAGAACATGTCTTCTCGCGCCACAATGCGGGACAGAGATCGAGGTGCAGACGCATCGAGGTAGCACGGCATACTCAATGTGCCACAACGACCAATGTATTGGAGTTCACTGAGCGGTGGGTGAGTGAGAGTGGGCGCTCCTTCCTCCGAATCAATACTTTGCGGATAGTGAGTTAGTGCCTCAACTAGGATCGCCACAGATCGGAGGGGCAGAATTCGGCTCGTGGTCTTACATTACCACAAGCATCTTGCATACCTAGGTAGAGGTGAGTAGTCTCCTTTGCGGCGGCTGCTGGCAAACGTCAGAGGAGGTGCTCTTCACTAAGAGCTACAGCACTTTCTGGTCTACTCACCCAAGTCCTCTAAGAACCTGAAACACACCTTTTTTGTTAGTATGATGACGCTGCCTACTATGCATGAATCCTTCTTGACCGTTGAAGAAACGCAGAGCGGCTACGCGTACTTGCCTCTTCCAAGGTGGATACTTGACATACTGACTGCGCCGCGAGACGGAATCCCGACGGCAACCGATGACACAGCGGACACCGTATACCAACCGACTGCAATGATGATGGAGATCTCTTGCTGACATGGAGCTTTATAGCCCCCTTCATGAATAGCAACTCACCGAACGCTGGCAGATCTTTGCTGACATGAGACTTGGCAGCACGATTGCAGACGTGGGAGCGTGATACAAAGTCGGGGAAGGATTCGCCATATCCAATAAGAAGTATGCAGCCACATATATTCTCCGACGTCGAGTCGGAGGCGGGTGTCGTCGGCCGATGTCATCGTAGAGTGCTGGTGCGTGGAGGGCAAGGCGTGCGTGATCGCAGTAGCACACCCTCAACACCATTTCAAAAGGACGCGATGCCGGATGCGGACAATTTTAGAGCGCGTGAAGCGATGGGCACAGTGCCTCAACGTCACGAGAGCGGTGCCGCCGCACACGATGACATGATAGCTGCTGTCCCAGGGCTTGGTTTCTGTTGGCAAACTACTGCGGCCCTTGCCGGTTCGGTCACTGAGCCACGAGACGAGCGGTGCAAACGAACGATAGCGCACTGCAGGACGTCGTCATGTGCAGGCGGGGCGGGCAGTGCCCAGCGATAGGCTCGCACACGACGCCCGTCTAGAGATGGAGTACCCGCGGAGGTGGTGACTTGTCCTGTAGAACTGCGCCGTCGGGCTTCTGAAAGAGGCGTGAGAGGGTACGTATTTCCCCGAGCAGTCGGCGCTCGACGGACAATGATGGAATGGGTGGTCGCCGGGTGCTGGGAGAGCCTCACGACGGGGGCAATACGAGTACGGCGAGGCGAGGAGCGAAATTGCTCGCAAGGCTAACGGCATTGCTAGCCAAGGGTCCAGAGAACGAGCGAATCATAGCGCAGCCCAGCTCGCCCCAGCCCAGCAGGCCCGACGCACAGCCAGGCCCGACGGCTGGACCATGTCCTTTCACGGCGCTGCTGCTGCTGCTGCATTTCTACCACCGCGCGCCCCCCGTTCGCGAGAGCAGCCCTCGCCAAACCCTCCGCGACCGTTTGACTCTCCCTCCCGCCGTCAGTCTCCCCGTTGCGCTGCCCTCCGCGAGCGACAATCCACGCCGCCGTCCTCCGCGGACCCATTCCGAGCTGAACACCACCTCTAAAAGGAGGCCGCTGCGACGCTAACCGGCCCTGCACGAGCTGCACCACCCCGAGTTACCATGCGCAGGAACGTTGTGATATTCCTGCTGGTGACGGTCGCTGTCCTGGGCCTCGCTGTGCACCACGTGTGGGTCCTGCTCAGTCTTCTGTTCGTCGACGGTTCCGAGGACGCCATATCGCGCGCCGAACTCCCTGCACCAAACTCGCCCGCCATCAGCGAGCGCCCGCAGGTGATTCCCAAGATAATACACCAGACGTACATCAACGAGAGCGTGCCCGAGCACTGGAAGGGGCCCCAGCAGAGCTGTCTGGACCTGCACCCGGACTACGAGTACAAGGTGCGTATCGCCGCATTGTCGGTTTCCGAAGACAAAGACTGACCTTGTGCCATAGCTCTGGACGGACAAGAAATCGCGCGAATTCATTGCCGCTGAGTACGCCTCTTCACACATCACTTGTCAGGAGTCGCAATGTTCTAACAGCTGCCAGATACCCATGGTTCCTCGAGACTTTTGACGGGTACCCTTACCCGATCCAACGTGCCGACGCCATACGCTACTTTGTCCTGCATCACTTTGGTGGCATCTACATCGATCTTGACGATGTGAGTTACAGCATTTTGTTGCAGCTCCTTTTCACTAACGCATCGCCTAGGGATGCAATCGCAGCCTCGACCCCCTCCTTGCCTACCCAGCCTGGGTCCGCAAAACCAAACCCACAGGTATCTCAAACGACGCCATGGGCTCTGTGCCCCGCCATCCATTCTTCCTCAAGGCCATTGACTCGCTCCCCGACTACAACCGCGGCTGGCTTCTGCCATATATCACGGTGATGGCGTCTACCGGCCCCCTCTACCTAAGCGTCATCTGGCGCCACTACAATAGCGCAAACCCTCAGGGCGACGACCGTGTGCGAATCCTCTTCCCCTCCGAGTACAATCATCACTCTTGGAGTTTCTTCACGCATCACCTCGGCAACAGCTGGCACAGAACGGACGTCAAGCTCATCTTTTGGATGGCGCAGCACTGGGTCCTCATCACCGTCATCGGGTTCGCCGTCGGCTTCTCGCTGCTTGGGTGCGTCTATACCGTCTTCCTCAAACCCCGGCAAACCAACGCACCGAAGAGCCGATTCGCCTATTCGCGGATACCCTTCTACCGCCGCATAAGCCAAAAAAGCATAGAACTCGACGACCGTCACGAAGTGTAAAAATAAGGGACCCCATTCGCAATTTCTTGCGTCGTTGTTGATTTAATGAGCGAGTCTTATTCTTGTAATACCATCCATTGTTGCATTGTACCGGCGCTGTTGGTCATGGGATCTCGATCGCTTGCATACCAGCCTTTTTTTTTCACCCATGGCTACCTATTCTTCGCTTCTTTATCGCTATTTTGGGGAACCGTTGTTTTGAAGAAGAACAGCTTGTCGCGAACGGTTTGCGCGCACTTCTGGAAACTACAGCATGGCGTTGTTGGTACACATAGAAAGACACAGGGTCCGAAATACTTCCATCGCAAGGGGGTAGAAGAGCACCACGCGAGACGCACGCGTCGTGTAGGCGAGTCGAATCTAATTGGAAGGAAGCGATGAGGATGACAATCCTGGCGAGCCTGAATAGCGACGAGGCTTGACGGGGAGGGCACAATCCTAGCAAAACCGTAATGGACTAGACTAGACGAGCGCCCCCTGCAAATAGCAAATGATCAAATATTGATCGATCGAAGGATCTGGTCTACGTTGTGTGAATCGTGACCACGGGAGTCTTGAATTGCAATTTCCCACGTTCGTGTCGTCGACGCCAAAACTTAGAATTCCAGATGTCGGTCTGGTGGGCCGATAATCACCGAGCGCTCTTGGCATCATCTCCGCCGCATCAGCAACATCAGCATCTAGTCTACACATCTCGGCTAATTGGTTCCTCCGTACCCATCCACGCCATCTCCCATCTCCCATCTCCCGTCAGCGTCAGCGTCGCCAATCGCAACTCGAACCTCTTTCGGAATCGAGCGCAACGCGTTCCGACGCGCGTTCCGCTCCGCAGGGATACAATAAGATAAGATAAGATGGGATGCGAGATGCGAGATGCGAGATGCGAGATAGCAAGGCGCAATAGCTGTCGGAAAACGTGTCTGCATGGCACTGTACCTGCATGTGTGGAGGCGGAGAGCCGGTGGGCTAGCTGCGGCTGGGCTGGACACCTGGGAGGGTGACTAAGGGATGGGATAGGGATAGGGATAGGGTGAGGATAGACTGGGGAAAATTGGGATGGGAAAGGTTGATGTCTTAGGGAAGGTGAGGGAGGGTACCTGTACTTATAGCCCTACGGGAGGGTAAGGTGGAACCGTGAGCCGGGATAGTGGGTCGCCAACGAGGAGAGAGGCCCGCGCGGAGACGTCGGGAGCGTGTGTAGTAAGAGCTTACTGTTCAGCAAGAGAGGTATACACAGCAAATTGCGTAGCGCTGAATGCTGGCGAGCGGGACGAGAGGGGGGTAACATGATGATACCTAAGAGACTTCCGAGTACCAGTGTAGTAGGCTGTTAGTCGGCAAGCAACTGAACGGATGAGATGTCTTCAAGATCGATTTTCTGTTTCCTCTAAGGAAGTACAGTATTTCTCATTGCCTCCAACCGACATAAACCTCATCCGTCCGAAACCTCTGCGTAACACCGCTATCTTCCAACCGCGTCGTAATCCCGGTCTCATACTCCAGCAGTCCCGCATGCGCAATCATAATCCCATTATCAATGCAAAACCGCTCATCTGTCGCAAACACATTCCCCCCTCTATCCCTCGCCATCAACCCCATCATCTGCTGCAGTCTCTCATTACTGCCCACCCCACCCACCACCAGAACCTGTGACGACCCAACGTGCGCCATCGCGCGCTCTGTAATCTCCACCAGCATCGCATAAACCGTCTCCTGCAACGAAAAACACATATCCTCCCTCGTGACCAGCTCGCCCTCCTCCGTCTTCAACCTCTTCTCCACCGGCAGTTCCTCGTCCAGCCCCTTGGCCAGTAAATCTGCTGCCGCTAGTATGCCGCTGAAGCTCGCGTCCATGCCCTTGACCGCATACGGTAGATCCACGAGATTCTTCCCCTTCTTAGCGAGCTGCTCGACGTTGTACCCCGGAAACGGATCATTCGGGATCATGAGCGTGCGCGCGAAGCGGTCGATGCAGTTCCCTATTGCGATATCCAGCGTCTCGCCGAAGATGCGGTAGCGGTGCGACGAGTAGGCGATGACTTGGGTGTTGCCGCCGGAGACGTATAGGACGACGGGGTTGGAGGCGCGGGTTATGGAGCGGCCCATTTCGATGTCTGTGTATATGCGCATTGTGTCAGCTTGCGCCAGGGCTACCACATCTACTAGGTTTCCCTAAAGAATGGAGGGGAGGTAGGCGTACGTCCAACGCAATGATTGACTCCAACTAACGGCTTCCCCCATAGCAGGCTCACCGTTCGTGCTGCTAGTGCTACGCTCTGTAGCGGTGCGCCCATGCCAGGGCCCTTCGTGTAGCATATCACATCCACATCTTCTACTTTTACGTTCGCCTGATGCAGACATTGCTTTATCAGGCGTACGACCCATGCGCGGTGGTGTAGAGCTGTGTCTTTGGGGAGGAAACCGGTGCCGGCGGGAGAGTTGTAGGTGTGTCGCAGGTTGGCGAGGACGATGGGTGACTTGGAGGTGGAGGGGTGTGAGACGAGGCCAATGCCGATTTTGTTGGCGCTGCCTTCGAGGCCGAGGGCTATCATTGGGGCCTTTGGGGAGGGGAGGTATGTGGTGTTTGGTGTTCGTGTGTAGATTGTAGAGCAATTTAGAGGAGCCGTGGAGGGGATGGAGAGCTTCCTGGGGTCTCTGGTATGTGAGGGCACAATCAGGTCATGGCCGTGAGATGTTTTGTCAATAAGGTAGTCAGACTGCGCGAAGATGAAGTTGTAAATGCTGTTAAACAATTGTACATAAGCTATGGGTATCAAAAAGTAATGGAGGGGTGGAAGTGGCGCGCGCGAACTGGAAGCCACGGCCTTATCGATAAAAATTAACGCGAACTTCTCTGCTTGCCACGCTTGCCGGGTGGGAAAAGGTAGAACCAATATCATGCCCGCCTGAGAATAGAAAACCAGAATATGATACCCTACCCGGATGTCTTACATTAGGCATACAAGTACTAGGTCGTACCTCAGCCTGTCCGACTTGCCATGGACAGTGGTCATTATCGCGTAGCCAATCACGGAGTGTCGGTTCGGATGTTGACCGCTAATGCTCGAGCACCACAAATTGCTCTCTTGACTTCTTCCACAAGACATTCACCCACTTTGCCAACTTTTCAATGGCCACGGCGCCTGGAGCATGGTGTTTTTTACATCCTCTCAAGTGTGACTTCTTCTGATCCTGACCGTTTCCCTTAAGTCAAGTCGTCTAGGCACTGGGAGCTGATTGTTGAACTCATCATTGCCTGCCGCTTGGCCACAGTGGCTGCAGCACCAGAGATGGCAGACTTTGAAGAAGCCAGTCAGCGGTTCCAGGGTTGGCTGTCACGTTCCGGTGCAGATATCAGCAACAAGATTGAACTTCGAGATCTGAGAGCTGTCAATGCTGGAAGGGGTGTAGGTACGGTATCCTGTTGCTTTTGGTGGCTACGCACTGTCAACCTCGTATGTATTCCGGGTTACTGTGCTAACACTTCTCAGTTGCCGCCCAAGACGTAGACGAAGACGAGATCCTCTTCCGCATTCCTCGATCAAGCGTCCTCTGCGTCGAAAACTCGATCCTCTCAAAAGAGATCCCCAAGGCGACCTTCGACACCCTCGGACCATGGCTCTCGCTCATCCTCGTCATGCTCTACGAGTACGAAAATAAGAGTGCATCGAACTGGGCACCCTACTTCAACGTCCTCCCAATGGAGTTCAACACGCTTATGTTCTGGGACGCGAACGAGCTAGAGGAACTACAAGCCAGCGCGGTGAGGACCAAAATTGGAAAGGAAAGCGCAGACGAGAACTTCAAAAAGGAGCTCGTGCCAGTCATCAAAGAGTTCGCGGAGGTCTTCTTCTCGGGTGATGGTCACGCCAGGGCACGCGCAGAGGAGATGTCTTCCCCAGAGAATCTCCTGCTGATGCACAAGATGGGGTCGCTCATCATGGCCTACGCATTTGACGTCGAGCCTGGTAACGTTCACAAAGACGTAGACGAAGATGGATATGCATCTGAGGACGAGGACGATGCGCTGCCGAAAGGCATGGTGCCGATGGCTGACATGTTGAACGCCGATGCTGACAGGAACAATGTGCCTCATCTCCGAATCCACCCCACTCCACTACATCGTACTGACAACATATCAGGCACGGCTCTTCTACGAAGAAGACTCCTTGACCATGAAAGCCCTCAAACCCATCAAAGCCGGTGAAGAGATATTCAACGACTACGGACCTTTGCCGCGATCAGACCTCCTCCGTCGCTATGGATATATCACTGATAACTATGCGCAGTATGACGTTGCCGAGATACCCACCGAAGAGATAGTGGCACATGTCTCGTCTCTGTCACATTCGTCAACTCTAGCCGAGCGAATGGACTACCTGGACGAACACGATGTCGTGGACACGGGATACGATATCACGAACAGCGATCCCTTCAATATACAGGAGAGCATTCCGCCTGAGCTTATCGTACTCGTGCAATTTTTGCTCCTCCCAGACGATGGGGCTAAGCGCTTGATGGGGAAAGGGAAGTTGCCAAAACCAGGGAACATTGCTCGAGAAGTTGTTGACTGTCTATTGAAAATTGTCAAGGCAAGATTGGAGCAGTACAAGACTTTCCTGGAAGATGACATAGCCGCTACCGATGACTTTCCGACTACTCAAAAAGAGTTGCGCTACGCAATGGCAAAACACGTCCGCATAGGCGAGAAGCGAATCCTGACGAGTGCCGGAGCAGCGCTAGCTCGCATGGCGCAAGAGCTGGGTGGGACAAACAGTATTGAGAAGAGGTTAAACGGCGATGCTGGGGGTCCGTCTCGTAAGAAGCAAAAGACAAGGTGAGTTGGGCTGGTAGACTCGGCAGGTTTAGGGACAGGCATGTGGAATCAGGGTCAAGGCACGGACGACAGTTCTTTGCATGAGGCAGTTCAGGTGAGTATTGATTTCGTTTATCATTTGTTTTTGGTGCTTCTGGAGCAGTTGCTAATTATATCTAGTCATGTTCGACAACGTCCCCTGCTGCTGATATCCAGACAATGTTCTACTACTACCAATACTGTCCCAAAAGGTTAACTGCATCTCCATTCGAAGCAGAGGACGAGTCGGGGTATTATAAAAGAATTGTCCAATAGCGTAAGGCGCGATCAGGATGTGGGAACAGATGGTCGGTCTGTGATCCGCCGTCCACACTCTACGCGGAAGCAGCCGCAGCCGCGGGGTTGGAGGGAGGCAAAAGATGTCCGGATGCCGATCGATTATGGTTCTCAATGGCCCTCCGATTCTGCGCAGCCACCTGGGCATGCTGCTTGTCGCCCTGTCTTTCTATCATGATGCGGTAGCGGATATGGAGATTGTCGGTCCAGTCCACGGGATATACTTCCTCATCTTCACTACTGTCTCCATCGTACTTGTATCTGTCAAGAATTCTCTCTTCAATTGGTTCGAGCTTCTGTCGTTTTACACCTCGGCGATCTATCATTTGGCGACCCCCACGTCCGACACGACGACGATACCGGGTCTGGTCTTGATATGGAACATCATCCGGTGGAGTGGCGTACCGTATTCGGGTACTCCTTCGCGGCTCCAGTTGCTTTCTAGGATGGACACTAATAGTGTCACCTATTTCGTCATCCGACACAGATGCTGGGGGTGTTGGAAGCTGCGAGCTGGTGAACACACGACGGAAATCCGATTTCGACGCGGGCTGCTCTAGAGGAGGGGTGATTGGACGCCATGTCTTGTCGACCCACCCAACATTCCACTTCTGGTGCTTCATGAGGTTCTCTTCGATGAAGCCATCGATCGCCTCCTGCTTCTTTGCCAGCTGGTCGTCCAGGTATACAAGATCTGAATCGACAAGTCGACCATCCGGCCGGGTGAGTGGTGGTCTGTGACCGCCAGGTAGCTCTCTGCGAATGGCTGCTTGCTCGTTCTTTTGTTTTGGCTTCGAAGGCGGCTGCAACGTCGTTAGCGGAAGAATCAAACTGGAGCGAGACAACCAACCTTTTGGTTGATGAGGAGCTCTTCGTCGCTTTCCTTGACACCGAGCTTCCTCTTGATCTCCTTGACCGCGCTCCGCTGGTCGAAGATCTGTTTGTCCATCGCAAGCTGGTCACGAATCATAAATTCTCGCCGCTTGACTTGCGACATAAGGAAGCGAGCTTCTTCAAGCTCCTTTCTCAGTTTCTTCAGCTTCTCGGTCACCTGTGCATCCCTACCCCGAGTCTTCCGCACCTGTCGTACCTCGCGACGACGGAAGCATACGTAGGGATCCGAATCATCGGTCTCGAGGTTGGTCTCAAACTTGAGTGACGGTAATAATGGTCGATTGTTTTTCAGTAATCGCTGATTCTTCCAGTGACTATAGATGTCTTTCGCAAACCGTCTCGCGGATTCGCTGATGGTCTCATCGAATTCAGCTTCGAGATCCTCATACGACAGTACGGGCGCATTGTCTACTGTGGCATACGGCTGCTTGGTCTGCGAGGTCTCCTCGAAGAAGTTCATGCACTCTTCGAACTCGTCCTCAGGGCAATGCACGCTTTTGCCTTTCTTCTGGTTGTATGCTTTGAGCCAGCCAGCATCCTCAATGGTCATACAGTACGCAACACCTATTGTGTCTTCCACAGTCGAGGAAAACCGAATGTACGTCGCCGGCTGCGTAAAGTGCCTCGGGTAGAGGTCCTCATACTGCAGCTTGCTTTGCACCGCATCGGGCGTTGGAATATAGAGTTGCGCTACTGTACCGCCGCCCTGTGCAGCTGCCTGGGCTGCAGATATCACGGCTTGCAAATGGTGCTCCTGTTTGCGAGATTAGCGCAATCCCAGAATCAAAAAGCAAAAAAACCTGGGTCAGTCCTGAAGAGCGATATATCGACGACAAGCCGCTGTCACGTGGCTACGCCATCGCAATTACCCTGTCGTATCACAAGGGATAGATTGTATGACGAGACCGGCTTAGCGCGCGATGAGAAAGGCAAGGACTCACAATTTCCTCCCCTTTTTCGACGCCCGTTTCGACTTTGGGAATGTGCCGCGTCGCGTCGTCGTCCTGCAGCTGTTCGACCTCATGTTCGCGCAGCACAGGGAGATTCTGCTTGGTCGAGAGCTTGCGCTGGCGGAAGCGCTGACCTGTGGCTCGTTGCGTCATGACGCGATGCCGTGATGTTGTTTGTTGAGGACGGCGAGTGGGCGGGGCGCCTGGTTGCGACCGCAGTTGTGAGAACGGGCGCGTAAGCTGAGGTCCGCCCTTGCCACCAGTCTGCCAGGCAGCCGCCGCCGCAGCTGCTCAGACTTTCGCAGCGACGTTCGCGACCCGCAACGCGATTAATAAATCGTAAAATGGGTATCTCCGGATAGCGCAAGGCGAGCGCAAGGATCCGTTAGATGGACATGAATTTTCGGATGGTGGTGCGGGCGTGCTGTGATGGAAAGGCAGGAGGGTCTTGGGGGCCGGCAGGTGCGGTGGTGAAAGTGAGGGAACTGGAAGCCCGCGCGCCGGATTGCGCTTGGGCTCAAGGCGCCGGGATGCGCTCGCTAAGACTGCCGTCCACGAGGCTGGACAAGGCGCGCTGGATATGGAATGCAAGAATTTGCTCATTTACACAACAATTTGGAAGGCGCTGCATCGCTGTACTTTGCTATTGTGCCATTCTCTCTATTGTGCCATTCTCTCTATTGTGCTTTGTTGAGGTTGTTTTGCTTTGGATAATGACACGCTGCGATACCAAGATGTCTGGTTGCTGTCAATTGTTAAATGGAGAGTGTTGATTGGTCGGCGGGAAGATCGTTGGCTGAGAAACGGCGGTTGATTTGGGCGAAATGCAGACAAGTTGACGAATGAGAGAACGGTGAATTGAAAATTGCAGCCAACCACATCGTGCAGCATTCAACCATGTCACGGAATGCTCGCGCAGTCCGAACAGACTAACCTTTAATTCAAGAGATGCTGCAACATCTTAGTAGCAATATCGTTTATCATCTCCTTTCGACTCCTTCGAGCATTGTCGTAGGGACCCGCGTCGGCAGAGAGCTGCTTTGGGAGATATGTTTCGGTTTTGACGAATGAGAGGGTAGTGAACCGATGAGTCCTACTCTCTCTCTACCCGCGTAACATAGTCAGGGTACTGCAAGGCCCTACTTTTCAATATCCTTTTCCGCATCTCCGTTGGGGGCTACTGTAAAATACCTATGCGCCGCGTGGTGGCGACCCGTATAATGCGATGAAGGTAAGCTATTTGGAGCCTATAAAGCTATATCCCCAAATCATGATTAGCTCTCTCGTACTGTATGCCGCAATGGAGATAGCGCGCATGGCCCAAACGGTGTTGATGCAGGTCCTCGCCGCTTGCCTGCTACCGGAAGGATTAGCCATGTGTGAATGCACGTCAGATTCGCCTGTGGTAGTTGTCCCGAGGCCGGATTACAACCCCGTATACTCGAAACAAGCCCTCATCCGACGGTACATTCGCTTCATGCGGGATGAGACATTGTTTGAAGCATTGGCTTGTTAGATGGGATGCCCAAACGGAAACCTCGATGAGGTCCTGAGACCATCATGCAGTTTGCTTAGTCGCGGTAAACCGTAGGTGAACTAGCTGTAGCCAAGAAGCTGAGTAGATGATCGGATAGGCCCCGTGATGCTTGAGTTTTGCTGTCAGGCCGAGGTATATACTAAGGTTAATAATCTGTCAACACATAGTATGCTGGGAGGCCGTGCAGTAGTCTACATCTATAATCTGTACACTACCCAGCATCCTCCGATTCCGCCTTTCCAAGGTTGGCTTACTGTCACATTTGCTTTCGAATATCTTCAGGAGAAAGTTACGGTGAGAGGACGATCTTCACTACCTTGCTGCAGTAGTTCCGACTCGTTGTTACCACCGAACCCAACGGTATCTTTCCGTCACGATCTATTTTTTGTAGTTCGTGTAGGCCAGTGCAAACTTTGAGGCGACCCAACGGAGATGTATTGGCCATATCGGATCAAACCAATAGCATCCCGCCTATTTAACCCAAAACCACCATCGCGCCATGGCCTTAAGCCGCTGCGCCCCGCCTTGTCATTATTTTTGCCAATGATCTTCAAGAAACTGTCTCTGCTCGCTGCACGTCGTCTTCACCGTGTTGCAACCTACCGTCACGGTGCACATGAGTAGATGTTCTGGTATGAAGATCGCGGACTTAATCACCAAACGCCTTCCCGGGCAGCTTCGTACGCGAGATGAGAGTCTGGTTGCATTACAAATTCGCTAGATGCAGGGCAGACCGCAAACTCAAATAGTATGCCGGAAAAGGACCAAGCCCACGATGTTACGGCGCGCCACAACCCGCCGCCAATATTCTGTGCTTCTGACTGGCTGGCCCAAGCATGCAGTTCCTCTCAGCCTCGAACTGGGCCAAGGGGCTACTGCGCTTTCTCAGCCCTACCGAACCACAAATGTTACCTAATATAAGGCTACGGCCTCGACTCCAGAGTTGGCTTCGAGTATCCAAGGTCTTCTCGAGAGATTTGTTTTTGTGCTAGGCGAATCGTCGTTGGCATCGATCATCACCTCTGATCTCATTGGCCGTCCAAGAATTGCCGACTCATTCTGTTGAAGCTACGGAAGCTAAAGAGGAGCCGGTCCGATCCGCTCTCCAGATCTTGAAACCATGTCGGAAGAATCAAGAGAAGCCAAAGGTACGAAGACATGTCCGCACTGAGACTTGTCAAATCCAAGGATTTAGACATTAGCCAAGGGACTCCATTGAGAAAGCATCCTTCTCTAACCAGAGTGTCGGCTAGGGGCACATAGCATTGTGGAAGGAAAGACCCATCACTCATCCCAATCGTCTTCGAAGTTCCATACACATAATCTTTCGTCTTAAAGCTGACAACGGCAGTTTACAAGAAACGGCCGCATCGGAAAGTGAAGAGCGGGTGTACCGTTTGCAAACGCCGGAAGATCAAGGTAGAGATCCAACCATCACATTTACTCTGCGTGTACTTACATTCTCAGTGTGACGAAGAGAAGCCTCAATGTTCGAACTGTGCTCGCTACAATGCGGATTGTGTTTACCCACCACCCTCAGCCGACACTTTTCGAGATGCCATATCGCATTCCTCATCTACAACCCCACCTTTCATGGGAACCCCAGATAGCATCGAGGATCCCCCAATCCCTCAGTATCCAAAGGGCCTTGATCTACCTATGCGCGACTTGTCTCTTATGCACCATTGGTGCATCTCTACCTGCTACGGGTTCGGAGATGTTTTTCCTGACGAAGTTGAACCATGGAGGGATCAATTACCCGTCATCGCGCAGAACTTCCCCTTCCTCATGCGAGGAATCCTGGCGGTGACCTCACTACACGTTGCCAGATCGATATACGATTACAACACGCGAAGCAAATACATACAACTAGCGGCCTACCATCAGGATCTCGCACTCCCCGAGTATCGCGCTGCACTGATTGACGTAACGGAAGACAGCGTTGCAGCTGTTCTTGCCTTTTCAGCACTCACTACGGTGTACTCGTTTGCAGCTCCCAAAGATGCTAGAGCCTTGTATGCTTCAGGAGCCCCAGAGTGGCTGTTCTTACATCGCGGGCCTGGCCCAATCCCCCAACATTGGCAGAATTGGATCGACAAGAGCCCTCTACACACGCAGATGCATCGTCGCAGGCTCTCACTCATAGATCCGACGGTCAACCCGGATGACCGCCATCTCATCCATCTTCGCAGCATGCTGGCCAACCTTGATGCAGAAGAGCAGAACCACGTTGTAGACTACGAAAGTGCCATCTACTGGTTACGACAAGCCTTTGCGCATACCTGCAACGCCGACAGTAGGCTGGGACCAAAGTACGGCATACTGTTCTGGGCTGAGCGTATCCCCGCCGGCTTTCTTGAGCTCCTGAGTCAACACAAGCAAGCTGCCATTGTACTGCTTGCACATTCCTGTGTTTTGGCGAAACGGGCATCGAATTTCTGGTATTTCGAAGGCTTCGCTGAGCAGACCTTGGCCGAGTTGCAGCCTTTCCTGAGCGAAGAGTATTTGCCTTGGATCAATTGGCCATTACAGGAGTGTGGATTGTTATGATCCACCAATTTCAGCAACTCAAGCTATGTCGTGTCCCGATTCTCCTCCGGAAACCCATGTTTCCCGCTCGATATGCATGCTCTCGAAGTCTGAGGGTGACTCGACGGTCTTGGCTTCGGAAGACGCGACATTCTCCAGCATCTGCATGCATAGCACATTCAGGCGCGGCCGCGGAACTGCAGCACTGAGTCAGCTCAGGTGTTCTGTTGTCACGGTCATCAGGCCCAGCTGGAAGGTGACTCTTTCACTACTTCGTAGGGGATGATCTCGGCTATACACGGCGAGGTGCAGATGGCTGCGACGCGACTGTCAGCAGCACGCGCCTGCGCGATCTCACCGCCCACGAAAATGCAAACATTGTACTCCGCGGTTCGTACGGAGGCGCGTAGGGCGCGTAGGCTTATTCAGACTTGGTCGTGTGATCTATCACACTGTTAGGACAAGGGAGTTTATGGATTTCCGTGCAATGATAAAACACTCAGGCACGTCTACTTCAGATATAGGAACTCTCCCTCCGTATGAGTCTGTCCGGGGAGATGTGTTCATAGCCGATAGAGACCTGTCGATCTCTCCAAGCGGGGGCCCCGATGGATTTGCGCGCGGCGCGCACGCTGTAAGAAAGAGTTCGCTCGCCATGAAAGCACTCCGGGTCCTCATCCGTGTACGAGCGCCTTTCTTCAGAAGAGTGCCATGTCAGTCTGTAAATTGTAGTAGTCAAGTAATGCGATGAGGAGGTTCGATCAACGAATGTGTGTCATCACCTGCAAAGATATTGTAAGCAACATCATGTGCCGCAATGGTGCAGGTGGTTTCCGAGAGGGGCGGAGGCGCGGCTCGGGCCGCCTGAGTCGAACCACAGAACACCACTTGAGCAGGCATTTTGCAGGCAACAAACCAACACGAACCAAAATGAAACAATCTGCTTGCAGAATGGGGCTCCTGCAGCCCTATCAGCTACCTTGACGCTCATCCTCAAGTCTATACTTTCTGCATCGTGGTTAGCGACGTAATCTTTGATTTTTCGAATTACCATAGCTTTCGGAACATCCAGCGAGGCGGACACGAGGTCCCACTCAAGTCCTCTGCATAGTCCACGTTTTGCCAGCCTCTCACCCAGGTCTGTCCTGCGATTTCCCATTCACTGGATGATCTCCGGAAGTACGAAATTCAGAACCCTAAATACGCCCCGCGGTAAGCAATTTCGGAGCCTTGTAAGGCAGCTGGAAACATGTGGCGTTGACGAACCTTGCAGGACGGCCCGAATAGCGATTCTAATTGGATCCTGTCCTGCAGGTCACATCGAACTAATTAGCCAGAGCGGGGCGCCAGCAAAGATACGCTTCGGCAGCCACCGCATATTTTCCTAACGCTCCATGATCCACCCACCAGTCTCACCCATCACGCTAGCCTGCACACATCAGCGATGTCATGGATTGCTGTTAACTTCAGCTTAATCAAGTTCTCGGACATTGAAGGAACGTACTACTTCTACGACCCCAACTATCCGACTGCGATCCAGTTTCTTCTGAACGGACGTTGGGAGCCTTGGGATGTCGGTTATGTCAGGACACACGCTCACGATCCTGATGTAAAGCGTGTCGCAGAGGACGGAGAGGCACGCTTGAACCACGACAGCTCGTTTGGATACAGCCATTGGCCGCCGCCGTCGGAAATCGACGCGCAAGCTAGTAGTAATGCGCATGCGCACGCGTCGCCGACGAGTCCCAGAACAGTGTCTCTACAGAGTAATGGTGAAGCACCATCTAGCTCCCACCAACACCAAGCCCAAGCTCGACATAAGAGAAGCGTCGATGGCCAGGTCTTAAGGTATGAACTTACATGTATCTCCTGCTCTACAGTAGATTAGTTTAGTCGCATAAAGCTGCGTAAATGAGTGGACATTGCTGATAGTTCGCAGACCATCTCTCCCGCAACAGCAACCTCCCAACGAGGCACCGAGCGCTATTCCACAGTCTTCCAACTCTTTGCAAAGTAACGGGCGCCCTTTCCCTGGTGTGCCTGCCCCAACGTACGCCTCGCCCTACGCCGCACGACCTGTACCTCCACCAATCAACACCAATCAATCGCCAGTGCGACCACCAGAGCAACCTTGGCAGCGCCCAGAGTCAACATTCACAGACACACCGGTCTCACCATTACCTTATCATGCATCGACTAGAGAAAACAAGATCCTACTGTCACTAGATGGCGACGGTGTAAGGGGACTCTCCACAGTTCTCCTGGTAGAATCTTTCGTCAACGCGGTCTGCAGCAAGCTAGGACGGTGCGTGGACCCCTACCAGATCTTCGATCTGATTGGCGGTGTTTCTACAACCGGTTTCTTTGCTGTCATGATAGGGCGCATGCGAATGAGAGCGCATAGCGCTCGAGAAGCGTACCTTGGGCTCTCTGAGGAAATATTCCAGGACAAACGAGATTTCTTCCAGACTCAGGACCCTCACAAACCTGCTCCACCACAACCACCTATAAGTTCTCTGGAAAGAAGCACACAAGAGCTGGTTTCAAAAGTATGCGAGAATCCGGATGCGATGTTCTTTGACAACCGGAATGATTCTACAAACGTGTAAGTGGTCTTACGTACCTATGCTGGTGTTTTGATGGCTAACTTACGCATCAATGATACAGTTTCGTTGTGTCTACAAAGATAAACATCGGATCCACTCAACCCGCCATCTTACGTTCCTACCCTTCACGACGACTGGTGGGACCCGACGTTGACACCAAACTCACTGTCTGGCAGGCCATCCGCGCAACACTAGGAGCACCACGATACTTGAACCAAGCCTCCCAAGAAGGACAACGTCGGAAAGGATTGCTGGAACCAGGCCTTGTCGATTACGGTGTAGCGAAGAACAATCCCGTCCGCGACGTATACTTTGAGAGTAAACGACTGTACAGCTACGCAGACGACAAGATGATTCTCATTTCCATCGGCACCGGCTCGGGTCTTGACGAGACTAGGGAAATTCCCGAGATGGCTAAGAGTGTGACGGAGCGAACTTCGGAAGCGGATCTTGCCCACTATCGATGGGAAGGAGATCACCGGGCCGAGATTGATGGGCAGTGGGTGCGATATTTCCGCTTCAACGTGCCGAACTTGGAGACAGTCCCTCTGGAAGAGTGGTCCTCGATCGACAAGATTATGGAGAAGACCCATGCGTATCTAGGGGACGCCGAGGTGGGTAATAAGTTCTATGAGTGCGTGGATGCTGTCACAGCGGTGCTTGCGGGCGAGCAAACACAAAGAGCCTCGAATGTTTACTTGGCCCAATACGAGTGAGTTTATAGGACCATTGATGATTTAATGAGGCTGGGATTCATGTATAATGACAAAAGCTCTTTTCGACTACACGATAGTCTGTCCAACATGGCTTCATTATACTTTACAGATTTCGTTCTATATTTGTTAATCAGGCAATTGCCCTCAGAAGATACTAATGGATATAGATATACGTCCAGCTCGAAAAGAAGTTCCACAACTTCATTTCTCGCTACAAAATTCATCCTATACCTATTAACCATAACATTGCCGTCATAAGATACTAGTCAAGATTGATGTACCTCCAGCTTAAAAAGAAGTTGTACAACTCTATTGACCTCTACAAAGTTCATTCTACAACTGTTAACTATAATACTGCCGTGATAGGTCACCAGTCGATACTGATGCATACCCGGCTTGAAAAGTTATTCTACAACTTCACTCCTCTTTACAAAGTTTATTCTATATCTATTGACTATAATACTGCTATATAAGCCAACAGCCAAATTTGATACACGTCTAGCTTGCAAAGAAACTCTACGACCTTACCCTTCTCTATAAGATCTGTTCGACTTCCGTTGTACCCTGTAAATCTGCTATAATGTCCCTATACTAGTCTACGTTAAAGATATAATAATGCTTTCGACTTGATTAAAGGCGTAATAGCGCTAATAAGCTATATTACTAGGGGGTTTTTGAAATCGAATGTCTATACTTAGAATGACGCGATAGTGTCTTTAGTTAAGTAGTTCTATCTACTATATTTACCTTAAGCTATACTTGGGTATCAAAGTTACTATACTATATCTTGGGACTTGTAAGTAGAGAAGCGTTGATAGACTTTAACGAGCGTTGGGCTACCGATTTATACTTCTGGTCGCAAAGGTGCCCTTGGCAAGATATTAGTACTATATCTAGCTTATAATAACTTGTATATGTTGGAAAGTATTATCGTGCCATCATATATAGCTGCCAAGTCATAACTAACTCCAGGAAAATTTTCATTGACGAACAGAATAAGATATCGCTATCAGACTTTACTTATAGATTGCAGGGGTATCTTCTTGATCGAGGATAGACTTGTGTATAGTTAAGTATTATCGCGCTATCATGCATAGTTATGGGGTTACAACTGACTCCGGGAAGGTACTTATAGAGGTATAGAGCAAGATATTAGTATCATGCTTAATTCACAAATGTAGCGATATTCCTTTCCTAGGCTAAGATTCATGCATATCATTTAGCATTATCGCGCCATCATACATAGTCACCGAGCTACAATGGACTCCGGGAAGGTAATCATAGAGCAACAGAATAAGATATCACGACCGCATTTGACTCACAAATACAGGGGTATGCTTTCCATCTGGGAAAGACTTGTGCATATCATTGAGTATTATCAGGCCATCGTACACAGTGACCGAGCCAGAACGAACTCCGAAAGGACAAACATACAGAAACAGAACAAGCCACCGCTACCACATTTAGCTCACAACAACGGGGATAAATTCTTCATCGGGAAAAGACTGGTGCATATCATTAGGTACTACGACGCCATCATACACAGTCACCGGGCCAGAACGGACTCCGGGAAGCTAATCATACAGGAACAAAACTATAATACACATGGTGTCTTCGGCACAAAGGCACGGGCTTCCAAACCCCACTAACAGAACGCAGCAAGAGAAAGCACGTACAGACAAGAAAGCAAGTGGTGTCTTCGGCATATACCAGGGCTTCCAAACCCTTTGCATACAGATGGTGTCTTCGGCACAAGGCCAGGGCTTCCAAACCCTTCCCGCCCAAACAACGCTTCAACGCCAGTACCCGCTATCCCCCGCATCAACCCTCCTCCGTATCCAAAAGCAAAGCCACGAAACCACCCAATCACCACCTCTGCGCATTGCGTGGCCGGTTGACGGGGCGGGGTCGGCCAGGCAGCTCCGGGTGAAAAAAGGGCTCCTCCTCCGAGTCCGAATCCGAATTCCAAACGGTCACCTTGCAGTGCCGTGATGACGGCAAAGAGTACACGCGCCCGGCGGCGGCAGCGGCGGCGGCGACGGCTGGCTTCATGATGTCGTCCAAAAAGGACTTTGACCAGCGCGGGCGGGGAGAGGCGGGAGGCGCGATGTCGGCTTGGGTTCCCATCTCGGTGGTGGTGGTGGTGGTCGGGGGAGAGGGGGGAGGCGGCGGCGCGAAGAAGGAGTGAATGTACGCGTAAAACCGCGTTGCGTCACGGACGAATCGCCGGAGAAGCCAAAACCAGAGCGCAATAACCAGGAACCAGAGGAGACTGACGAGAGCGAGATGGAACCAATTCTGGAAGAAGAAGTCCAGATTGAAGTCGAAGTCCCTTACAAAGGGGCCAGGAGTCGGCGGCGCGCCAATGCCAGTCACCGGGGAAGCAGAATCGGCGTTGGGGTCGGCATTGGGATACACTTCGAAGAGATTGAAGATGGGATTGTTGAGAGCGAGAATGTTGTTGGTGATGCTGGTGAGTGTGAAGTCGTTGTCCGTGAGACGGTCGAACTTGTCGGCTTTTCGCCGCCATTCCGCGACTTCAGCGGCTTTCTTGTCGTTTTCGGCATCGATGCGCATCTGCGCCTTCTCGCGAAATGCCTTCATGTCCGCGGCATATGCTTCCATGGCCAGTTTTCTGCCCGCGGAGACACATGTTGGGGTGGGGATGCGACATGAATTCATGGCCATCCAATGTACTGATAGATCTCCCTCCAGGTACCAAATGTAATCTTTGCACGTTGCGGAAATCGCCGCAAGCGCAGTCGTGAAGAGGGAAATGAGCTGCATCTTGTTGAGAAATGAAGACACAGGAAGACTCTGGCTGGAATTGTGTGGATATGTTGTGATGTGTGTGTGTGTGTGTGTGGATGGAGAAGAGAAGAGGCGAAACTCGTGAAGTTGTTTTGAAATTCAGAGTTTTCTTCCGTTTGTTTGTGCGGCGGGCGGCGGGGTGAAAGGATTTTCCGGTGGCCGTGAATGTGGTGTGCATTTTGCGATTTCACTGTCGTTGTGCGTTTGTAGTGGTGGTGAATGGTGTGGATCCCTCCCTAGCTGCATCGAACATTGAACGAGCGACGTCGTCACGACCTAACCATACAACGACATGCTAAGCTCTTGTATAGATCACTGCTATTATCTACACCTATTCTTCTCTTTCTCAGATATCTGTCTGGATAATACAGATTGCATCAATCCATAACACCGTCGGCAAAGTGGCATGGCGGCAATCCTGCAACGAATGATATAGTGTCTTGCTTACGAGCATGTAAATCCATTGAGGGGGAATAATACCATGACCTGAGTATTGGTATCGGATGGGTTAAACTGTGCGCAGGGGATGGGAGAAATGCTCCGTGCTTGGTTCACCCCAGCAGTATGAAATTGCTGTATACCCCGGAGTAGTTCGTCCTGAACTTGGTGAGATATATATAGAAGGTACGTCCCCCATGCAGGATGGCTTTAGTACAATGAGACGGAACTCTCGCTTGTCTGCGCTAACACTGAGTGGCTGCTACACGTATTCCTCCTGAGGCTGAATATTATAAGTATACTCAGCGTACTGGCTTTCAGAATCAGCCGCGGCCAAGGTTGCCTGTGGGGTTTAGAAGGAACACTGCGAAATATTTCTTGGAGAAGAAGCCCATGTAGCTCAGTGCGAACTCGCTATGGATGGAATCTACTCTTTACTTACATTTTTCATGCTGAATTGGAGTTTGCAGCATTCGCAGAGATCGTCAGGCAAGTCTGTTGGAGTGCTGGCATCCATGATACTTTGAACAACGAAATCCGAGAAGGCAATAGAAGAGTCAACGTCTTTTACGGGTGAAAGGTATGCTGACAACATGAGGAGAGCGGGGTGTGCTTAAGAAGTACGAAGCTGTCGGGTGATCAGCTCAACAGTGCGACGGGAAGGTGCGACTGACAAGCGTTCCTGCCCTCCCATACGTATACCATGTACACATCGCACAGTGACACCCAAGCATTGTACAGCTCGAGGCAACCGCGAGAAACAGGACTTTATTGTAGGACCGACCTCGGAAGACACCGTTGTGCCATCGTATGTATGCGGATGCATATTCTCATTGACCCCAGTAACATGATCTGTTGGCGCCGTTACGTCTTGAGCGAAGCCGGTCGCACCAGTCTACCTTCAGCTTGGACTACTGGCTTGATCTGCGCCTGGAGATGATGTAGTGAGTCCGACCTCAAATGTGGCGCATCTGGGAAGTGGTGATATCTCTGGATTGAAATGTGTACGCTTGATGAACGAAATGCAAAAGTAGGTATTCAATAACGCCTCCCATCTATTGGCCCAAACCTAGAACCCTATGAGTCGAGAAGAAAAGTAAAGCTACCGCCTCTCCTTGTTCGCAGCTGGACTCTCTGGATCATCATCCTCCGACATCAGACCCTCCAACTCAAATTCTTCGGCATCGCGTACTCTTCGGTCTGTCCTCGCATGACCATTGGGCATGCCATTGGGGAGGCCGTTCGCTCGAGGGGTTTCTGCATCGAACCTCGAATCTTTGCCCCAGGCGTGGACGGCGTATACGTGGAGAAGCATGTTGACAAATAGGAAAAGGAGGAATGCAATGCTAAATAAAAGGAGGACGTAAGAGACGTGGGTAACGCCGGAGTCTGAGAGAAGTTGCATCTGCTCTTCGGTCGCACCCATGAACATGAAGCCAGAAGCATAAAGTAGCTAAGGGTTGATTAGCTTGGACTCCAGATACAAAGGCAATAGAACCTACAAAGGGTACAAGGTACTGGAAGCTGTTCGGATCTTCGCCGTCGGCGGTCGTCGCGTTCTTGTCTCTGAGTACAAAGGATATTTCAATGATTCGGCAGAGTCCCGCAGCCATCAAAGTATAGCCGAAGATGGTGTGGATCTTGTTTGAAAGCTCCAAGTGCTGAGGATGAGCCGACATGCCGAAACCTGTCAGGAAGATAACGATTCCAGGAATCAGGTTCCTCTTCGGCTGACCATTGCGTTTGCGACTGAGCCAAATGCCAAGCAAGCCAGCGCACCACCAGATTATGCCCATGGAAGTGTGCTGCAAGTCGTTGTGGACCCAAGGACCACCCCATCGATGTTCTGTAAAGGTATTGACGCACCCCCAAGCGGCAATGACGAGCGAGTCGAAGAACTCCTGGCTGCGGCCCGTTCTCCGAAGCCAGAGCTGTCCCACAAGCAACATGATGGTGAGGATGACGCCATAGGCGATGAAGGCGCCACCCATGATGAAGTGGGCAAGGCACTGGCCAGTGTGGTCGCCGAAGCAGAAACCGAGCGCCGTTATGCCTCCAAAGACAAATTGAGTCCAGATGGTTATTGGCATGAGCTTTCCAACCCAGCCATGAGCCTTCACCACGTACTTCCGTATCTTGCCATTGATCCCCTTCTCAAGATGGAGCTTCAGGTATACACCCATCGAGACCTGGCAGATGAGAATCAACATCAATGTAGGCGCAAATTTGGCATGCATGTTTGGCGAGAACTGGCGGCCCTTGTGCTTGTGTCCGAGGAAGTATCCTATTATCGCGAGTACGGAGCCGGTGGTCTGGACGGGGACATGCCATCTTGAGCGGATAATCTGCGTCCGTCAGCCTTTCTGGCGGTGATTATTCGTCTACAAGGGAACGTACGCCCAGCACCATACCCGTGGGAAACAAGACTCCCCACGCCAGTATCTGTATTAGGATATGGATCCATAGCACCGAGTCCTGAGGCAGCCGTTAGCATTCCTCCTGAGCTCTCCACAAGTGGTGCTTGCGGCGCCACATACAATCGGATCGTCGGAAACGAATTTGCCCTCTTCTATCTGGTCCATGTGGTGTTCGTGTGCGGTAACCGTCGCTGCAGAGCTCAGAAGCATCGCCGCGAGGGCAGCGCTCCGCGTCTTGAGGCCAGCGGCGGCCATGTTTGCGGTTCGGTGGTGCGACTCGGATGGGAAGGGTATCGGGAAGGCGACGTAGAAGGTTTCAGGACTCGAGAAGCATCCGGCGGCAGCGCGCTCTCTGGAACGGCGATAGATAGGCGGGAATAGGATGAGAGGTCTTTGTGCTCTCGACGGCGACTCTCATATGTCGTATTCGCTGCTTATGTGTCGGCAGACTGCGGCAGCCACACCCGTTCCAAGGTTTCTTGGCGCCGCCATCCAGGGATTCGCAGGGCTCCACTCCGCGTCTGCGCCCATTGGACCTGCGCTTCACGGCCTCAACACCATCAATTCCTCTCACCAGCCGTCATGGGCCTTGTAGAGGGCGTCACCGAGGTTGCCGACTCGGAAGAGGAGCCATTTACCTCTTCGCCAGTCGAATTAATCAAGACTAACACTATACCGCTTCCATCGCAGAGTAACCTAATCACCCCGGTCACAATTCCGGATGAGAATGAGACGAGAGAACTTCGAGCTCCGAGTCAAAGTATCTCTCACGACACCTCGGGCCCCAGAAAAAGCTTGGGTGTGGATGCTGAAGACACCGCCCCACATGCTGGCGACTCGGATTCTGCCCGTCCTGCTAACCCTCAACATCAACAAGATCTTTCGCCGAGCAATGGTATTGGGGTCGATAAAGAGCAAGGGTGCCATGTACATGACATTGATGCATCTTCTTTGCAAGCTGAGAGTCGCCACCAAGCCAACGCCGAGCCTTCAAAAGAGCAAGACCTACTTCAGTCTTCGACGTCACGAGATCCCACTGATAACATAGGCGCTGCTGATCAGGAAGCGTTAGCGGAAGCTTTACCTGACCTTACTTCTGATACGGCTATGACTCGAGAACCCTCTCAGGAACTTCAATTCCCAGAGGATGATTGTAGAGAAAAGCTCGAGACGCCCAGACCTTTCGCTGAGTCAAGCAACACAGAGCAATCAACTTCAACTGCCTCACAGCATGATCCGGAACAGCAATCCGGTCAGCAAGCCATGCAGCAACAAGCATTCTCCATCTCTAATGGCGGAGCGGACAATGTGCCTATACCCCACTCAGCGAGCCCGTTGGAAAATAACGCCACATGCCCTTCCATCGCTTCAGAAGAAGCCTGCGAATCTCCAAAGAGAGTCCAAGAGGAAAGAGAAGAAAACACAAAAGGCGTGCCTCTATTTCAAAACGCGGATGATGTCGACAAGACGACATTAGACCTGGATCGCACGAGCAAGGCATTGCACAGTACTACCACACCCGACTACGGACACCAAAACACAGAGCCGTCTCAAGAACTCGCAGCTCCAAAACCGGGTCACGAGGCGTCAATACAAGATATCCCCGAGCCCGATCGATCCACAGAAGCTCCTACAACCACCATCCTAGCTCCAGCGCCAACGCACCTCACAGACTCAAAACCCGAAAGCGCATCACCCACAAAACCCTCATCACCCACAAACTCACCCACTCCCCCCAAAACCACCCAAGAAACGACCCTCGCCGAGCTCAAAGCCCAGCGAACAGCCCTCCTAGCCTCACTCGCTGCATTGCCCAACATCCAGCACCTCATCGCCGAGAGCAATTCTACTACAACCTCGCAACCACCAGCGTCCGAATCGACCAATGAGCAAGTCATGGCAGCCGCCAACAAGCTCGTCAAGCAACACATCAAATTGCTGCACGAGTACAACGAGATCAAGGACGCAGGGCAGGGGTTGATGGGCCTGATTGCTGATCAGCGCGGGGTCAGGATTGTGGAGGTGCAGGATGAGTTTGGGATTGGGGCTCAAGACTGAGGGCGTGCGTATAGCTGGTTTCCCCAATTTTGATGTTTCGGCGTACGGTGCGTTTACGTGGGTTAGCATGGCATTAGATACCCAGAGACTTCGTTATGTGTTTCGAGTGAGCTAAACATTATCGCGGAGTATGTATACTGTATATTGACGTATTTAGACTCGACCGCAGGGTCGCATCACAAAAGTTGACGTTCAGATCAGAAAACCGGCCATGAACCTCTGAGAATGTATTGCCATAGCCCTCTCTGTTGATGATGTAAAAGTCCTCACTAAGCCTGGAGCTCGACACGATTCCAAGCCTAGAAGGACAACTGAACCTCCAGACGCCTCAAGATGAACTTCTCAACACGCAACACACAGATTATCTGGAGGCCAGCAGCATGACGCTGCGTATAGAGCCAGGACTCTCATGCCATCCCTCCAAGCCTACAACCAATCAACCCCGAAAATCGAACGCCCGAGTAGCTCTTCCATGCCCAGGAGCATCTGCACCAAGCCATCCGGTTTCCGAAAGACGCGCGATCTTGCCGTGGCGACTTTAGCCATCCGCGGCCACTGCTCAGCAAAGTTATCAGGCCGGATCACGTCCTTCTCCGGAAACCATTCGGGCCTGCCTACGTCCTTTGGATGCGGACACTTGCCAGTCTTGGTCTGCAAAGCCTTTACGAGGGGATTTTCCTCGGGCGCTTGGTTCCTGGGTCTGGAAGCTTCGCCATGGATTTGTTCTCTGGGTCCAGAAGCTTCGGCATGGGTCTCTTTGTCTGGTAACGAGAATTGCGCGCAGGGCTGTGGTTTGCCTTCGATGATGCATTTCAGCACTACCAAAGCCAGTGCGCGGATGCGGCTCCCACGCTCCCTCGATTCCGGCGACGTGTATTCGCGCGCCGGTGCATGTTCCAGCGTGCCATATTGGCTTCGGAGCTGCGTGACCAGGCCGAGTAGCAAGCGGAATTGTTCGTCCATGAACTGCAGGATGTCCTCGTGCGCATCTGTCCAAACTTCGACAAACTCCTGGCGGCGCCTGAAGGTGTGGGGGTTGCAAAAGGCTTCGATAAACGCCTCCATGTAGCAGTACTCCATAGACTCCCGCTTGCATGCCTTGGTCTGGATGCACGGCAGGAGTAGGAGGAATTGGAGGCGCGACCTGGCGTGTACCGTGTCCCACGAGTGGCTGGGGTCGAGGCCGTAGAACCACATGGCGAGAATTTTGTCCGGGTTGCGCGTCCTTTGGTTTGGCCGGCTTGGGGCGCGGTTCATGTTTTTTCTGTTTTCGAAGAAGTACTTCAGGCCGATGTAGGGAGGGACCCTGTAAGTGATCTGATCAGCGAACGTTGTGCGAAGAGAGTTGGTAAGCCTTACTTAGTGAGAGAGCAAGCTGGTCTCACGTATAGAATACTAGGGCTGTCAGCAATTCTCCGCCCAGCCTGAGTAATGATTGGGATCTACTCGTCTGCAGAAAGAGGCGGAATCACGTTTGTCGAGGCACCGGCTATTCGCGTCTGTAATTGGCGTTCGAGAGAGGTTGAGTTGTCATCGGCAAAGTCTTCCGTTGGATGCCATGGCAGAGGCAGATACACTGATGATCATGAGTAAAACCCCATCATACTCAAATGAGAGATGACTTGAGAAGCGTGGAAGCTCCTGCCGCAGACTTACTTCCGTCATAACGCGCAGTCATGTCGAACATGTTGTCTATCTCCTTATGCATACTTTCTAGAACGCTAGGCCTAGGAGTGAAACCTGAGGGCCCGCCTGCTTCGTGGGTAGATGCCGTGTTCACGGAATCCCTCCTTCGTTTAGTAATTCGCTCAGTGATTCGATCAGTACTTCGTTCCGTACTTGCAGGCTCGTCGGGCTGATTAAGGATACGGGATAAATCCATGTCTGCGAATCTATGCAAGGTAAACGACGGAAGGATGGAAGAGGAGGCTTGAAGAAGCTAGCATCATTGGGAGGGTGACATGATCATTATTCACTGCTCCTTCCCATTTCAATCGGAAGGCAACCACGAGAGTCCAACTTCGTTTGGGTATGACGAGGATTAACAAAATAACAATCTGGAAGGCCAATTCTCATAATTTGGTATTCTTCTCCGACTTCAGAGGTCGTTCTGGCGAGAAACAAATTCGCACACCTGGCAAAGTCAAGCTCCTTGGACATACATACGAAATCATAATGTAGTGGACCAAAACAAAGCCTCCGAGCAGTGTCTCCGCGTAATGGTCGGGGATCCATGCTCTCGTTCTGGTGGATCTCCATGTTGCTGAACATTACATCCCTCGATCCGGATCGATCGACATGGCAATTTACACACCCAACTTCTCCTTCACGAACTGGACTGTGTCACCCAACCCCGCATCCACTGAGTCGATTGTTCCTGGTGGGAACATCAAGAATCCGTGCGGCGCTCCATTGTACACCTTGACGATGGCCTCGTTCCCCCATGCCAACCACTTTGCTCCCATGAACAGCGTATCGTCGAGCAACGGGTCCTCACTTCCGCAAGTAAATATCGCAGGTGGAAGTTTCTTGCCTCGAATATCCGCAAAGAAGGGAGAAACGGAAGGATCGCGACGCTGCTCTATTGTCGTGTTGGGCAGTAGTGCCTCGATATACTTCGCCATGATGTCGTAGTCGATGACTAGCGATAGCTCGTGGTGGACTACTTGAGGAAGAAAGCCAGAGAGATCGAAGCAGCCGAAGTGAAGTAGAAGACCCTTGAACTGGAACTCTGGTACTTTCTCGAGAAGATGCAAAGCAACAAGGCAGGCGAGGTGACCACCGGCAGACTTTGACAGTTGTTAGTGAACATGAAGTCTCTAGAAAATTCAAAGAAAACACACCTCTCCTCCAGTGAACATTAATTCACCACCGAACTTCTCCTTCCCATTCTTGATGAGCCATTCCGCAGCGTCGTAGCAATCATGCGCTCCGGCCGGCCAGGGGTCTTCAGGTGCGAGCCGATAACCAACAGAGAAGACCGTCAAATTGAAGTGATCGGCCTGGTACTTTAGATATGGATCTTGGCTACACGGGTAAGTGTTTTGCAAACGTGTACACAAATAGCTTACTAGTGCTCCGACTGCAAGACCCAACCTCCACCGTGGATATGAAGATGAATGCCTCTTGACTCGCCACTCGAAGGTGTGAAAACACGATAGGGTATATCCCTTCCCGGATCCCTTGACGGTATGGTTCCATTGACGCCCTCGGGGAGAACGATAGGTTTTGGTAATGGAGTTTTGCCCTCCCACCTCAGCTTCCGGTACTCTGCCGCCCCGACCTGGTAATAGGTAAGAAAACCTCGAGTAAATAGGTCGTGTGCCGGCATACCTCGTACCACCGCGGACCATCTGCCCAGATTTTGATCAACTTGTCGTTAAATGCTTTGGTCTTCTCGTCGACTGTTGATCGATCGAACTTTGCAGCATCTACAGTGACGTCTGAAGTCAAAGGCATTTTGAACTTACGTGGTGAGGGTGAGGTTATGTGGTGAAAATGACGGCCTTCAAGAAAAATGTAAAGAACTAAGGAGCGATGCGGTGCGGTGCGATGCGTACCCAACGTGACAGAATCGCCCGGGCCAATAGCTTTAATATCACCTGGGCAAGAGCTATCAGCAATAGTGGGGTAGCGGGGTAACGCGGAACGGTATTGAATGACCATAAAGCTACCACGATCCTCGGGGCTATGACAGGGAAGGGTCAGAGCATGGCCGGATTGCCGAATCGGCCAAAGCCGAAAAGACTAAGCCAGCAACATCACTGCAATGTTACATCCTGCTGTCATGAGCAGGTCGGATTGAGAGAAAGACCATCAATACGGTGTAGCCAAGTGTGGCACAAAGTGGTGATGAAGATCAGACGATATTGTGTCACTTGCAGGTCGAGACAGGGAATGAACGGAAGGACTTGAAGAGTCACCTTCCGCTCCTTGACTGCATTCTAGGAGTTGGTATCGAGGAGTGTCCGTTGCTTTGACCTTTGGTCCGCTTTCGCGGTTGGCGCTCGTTAATCAACCAGGATTTGAGTTCAGTTGCAATGGAGATGGTGAATCGGAATGGATATGTGACAGCGGCCCATGCCGTCTGCATTCCATATGTGACTATACCGACAGCCCAAGTGAACGCCATCGAGATCAGACCTGGCTTCTGTCCCGTCCTGGCAGCGGCGGCTGCTAGGGATAAGGCGTCTTTCAGGCGCAATTCGAGCTCTCCGAAACGAGCCTCGGTCTGTATCGTCTGCGCCGCCTGTCGCTTCTCGTACCGCCTGACAGCACGATTGAGGGCGTCTAGCTGAGGCTGTAAGCCTTGCCTGACTGTGGCACTGATTTTGACAGTCTCCACGTCGCTGTTCGTGACAGGTTCCGCAAGACGTTCCTCCACCTCGGTCAGCCGTCTTGCTAGTTCTTGTGCGTCTGCTTTTCCTAGGGATTCGCTGGCATCCGCCCGAACGATTCGTTGTAGACGCGTCATACGTGCCCGCTTTAGCTTGATGACATGCGAAACAGGTCGCAGCTCTGCAGCCATAACGAAGATTGTCAGGTTATAGTCAGAGACTAAACCTTCTGCAGGGCGAGTGAGTTGAGATCTAATCGCGTGCAGAAGATATGCCCCTAGTACTGGACCCACGAAACAGCAAATGAGGGCTAAAATCGACTCTCTCGCCAATGCAGTACCGGCATCCTTCTGCGCTGTTGTCGGGATGACACTGCTCTTTGAAGTCTCCACGGCTGGTGGTCGATGCGCAGGCTCTGGACCAGAGCCAGTGTGGTCTTCACGGATCGCTTCGTTTGCTTCATTTTCTTCGACAATTGTATCCGAGAGTGGCTCTTCGTGTTCAACGTACTGTATTTGTTGCGCTGCGTGATACCACTCCCTTCATAGATTAGCGAGGAAGAAGGTCAGAGGTCTTGCATCCGCTTACCATGGCGCTCTCACACACCAGTTGAGGAATATAGATCCCAATCCCAACAGCAAAACGTCCGTCACAATGGCGCCGCCGTTTTGGAAGAGCAGCCCACCAACAGCAGGGAGGATGGCAAAGGCCAAAGGGGCCGAGTGCCAGTATGACGGCTCATCTGAAGACGTGAGTGGGTCCATGGGTCGCAGCAAATTGTCGGTTGAGGAGCGGAAGGAGTGTCGCGTGTCTGAATATTCGGAAAGGATAGAGCTGCGTCGGCGCCGTAGAGGAGGGATAGGATGCGCGCCCTCAGAGAACGTGGCGGCGCGGTTGAGCATCCGCTGCCGCAGAGGAGGGTGTATCTGCGAGCTCGTCCCAGGGCCCTCGTGGGACACACTTTCAGTCATGGCTACGGCTACGGCGAGGAAGGGATGGCGGGTAGGTGCGAAGGCGCGTCCCTGAGGGCTAGCCCACAGCTGCGCTCAACTACGGAGCGGGTATTACAGAAAATTCTGCACGCATCAGGTCACTTTGGACAAGCAATGCAACGCAAAGCATCTTGACTGTGCTGTCGCACTCTGGGAAGGCTAACGAGCGCCCGGCGTGGCGTTTGGCTTGTGAGGCCGGATGTACCTCGTCTGGTAGATGATTGGTACGTGCTGGTTACGTCATGCACTACCTCCCGTTTCGGCTAATTGTAGAATCTTCAACTTCTTCATAATGTTCAAGGTCCCGAGGTCCGTCACACTTATCGTCCATGAGGTGAACGCTCGGCTCCATGCCCAAGTGGTAATTCTCTCGGTTCCGGCGATGCAATAATGATATCTGGCCGTCACTCGTTCTATGACAGCTCTGGCGCGCGTGCGGGTAGCTCGTTGCCCGCCCAGTAGCAGCGTGGTACCCTTTTATCACGACAATACCACGAAACGTACTAGCTAATCTCATTTAATCTCATGAAGCAGAGATAGGAAACCTAATGGCGACTTGGTGGTAGCTTAGCGACCATTCGTGTTAGCTTTGCACTTTCGCCAACGCAGAGGCGCAGCATTAGGAATAATGCATTTGGCACAAACTAGCAGACAGAGTACCGATAACATTCAGGAATTGGTTCTGATACACAACTTCTCCTCCTTCTGAGCGTTTACTGGCAAAGAGCGAGCACCTGGTCAGCTCACAGCGGAGAACATGCAGGGTAAACGTGGAATCAAGCAAAAGATGGAAAGAAGTTTAATTATGGTTTCTCTACTCAGACCTAGAAGGCTGATAGCTTTTTCCTTGCTTGGCGTTCGCTTTCCTATTGACGTTGCGCCCGTTCACCCAAAAATCCTATTCAAACCCCAATGCGGTAATCACCAGGTCCCGGACCACCACCTTTCACTCGATCACCAGCGACTCTGATCGAACGAAGAGGCCTCCTATTCTTGATACGAGTCAATAGACTCGCGTCTTGAAGCAGTCGGATGGCAATCGCTGCGGTGAGTCTGGTACTGTTAGGCCTATTGACCATTAGGTGGAACAGGGGCCTCTATTGAGATATTCAGACCCATCCTATTGAAACATGAAGCTGCGCTGGCGAGGCCGCAAATAACTCGTCTTCTCTTCCTCTCTGGCTATCTCTTGCTTCTTCAACCACCTCCTCTCTTCGATTTCCTCTTATCCTCTTCTGTTCGTTGCACACGCGGATACTCGCGCTACTTCAGCATCCAGAACAAAGACGAGCATCTTGACAGTCGTTATACCCGCCGCATTTGTTCTACGAAATTTTGCTTGGTCTAGACCAGTGGTCGTCGCTCAAAGAGACCACTGACGTTGCGGACGCGTCGCTCCTTCCCAGAGTAGCCGTCCTTCTACCAGTACCTCACGACTGCTTTCTCCCAGCTTCTCCCACAGGCATCATCGACATGGCTTCGGATCAGTACCCTCTCTACCCCCAGGCCGTCCTCCTCCCGGCTCTGGCATTCCCTGCCTGGATCCTCTGCATCCCGCCCTTCATCTGGCACTTCTCCCAACACAACCTTGCCACATGGTCCCTCATCTTGTGGTTCATCCTCCTCAACTTCATCATCTCCATCAACGCGCTCATCTGGCCTCGAGACAATATTGACGAGTGGTGGAACGGAAGCGGACTCTGCGACATCGAAATCCGACTCCTCGTCAGCGGCTCCACCGGCCTAGCAGCATGCACCACCATGATGATGAGGAAGCTGGCCAAGGTGATGGACACCCGTAATATCAGGATCGCTCCAAGCCGCAGTAGCCAGAGGCGTGAGAAGTTCTTGGAGGCTTTCTGGTGCTGGGGATATCCTGCCTTTATGATGATTATGTACTACTTCGTGCAACCACTACGATACTACGTCTATGGCATATCAGGCTGTGTAGCTCCGGTGAGCCTGAGCTGGGTCACTATAGTCCTGGACACGATGTGGCCTGCGATCACCATATGCTTCGCTGGATACTACGCTGGTAAGTGACGCATAACCGCCTGTTGCTGTCATCTTCGCTCACACCCCATCCAGGTCTGCTGCTATGTCGCCTCGCCCGTTACCGCCGCGAATTCCAAAATCTGGTCGCCGCCCAAAATACCACCAAGTCACGCTTTGTGCGTCTTTTCATCATGTCGATGATCAGTACCGTAGTCCTGGTTCCATATAGCTTTTGGATTCTTTGGCTCAACGTGTCTGCGATATCCGAGACGTACAGCTGGAGCGTTGTTCACGGTCCCGGATGGAACAACATCATCAAGGTGCCTTCGAACGGCTCGGCTAGGGTTGATCAATGGCCCCAAGTCGCCTTTGGCTACGTCGCCTTTTTCGTATTCGGCACTGGCCACGATGCAGGAAATACTTACAAGCAGATGGCCTGCGGTCTGGGCCTAGGCAGAATCTTTCCCAGCCTCTACCGCTCGTCTGACCCCAGCGCTTCATCGACACCTTCGCAAGTCTCCTTTGCTCGAGGATTCGCCTCCTCTTTCGCAAGCAAGGCCAAGCAAGTCTTCTCGAGGAAAGGCTCCGTCGCTGAGACCCTCCCAACGAACAGTAGGAATGACTCGATCTCCCTCGCCACTCTCGATCTCAGTACACCACGTTCAGCGGAATTCCAATGCCATCGCGTGCCAACAAATGAGCCAATCCTTCCACAGCAACAGTCCGCTGCTCGCGCTTCAGGAACGAAGTCGCTCTTCAATCGCCTCTTCACCCGACGAAACCGCGCGCAGCCACTCCTCCCTCTGTTCACAAAGTCAGCGAACAACGACACGACCAGCTCCGAGAGGTCTCCCACAGATACCTGCTCTTCTGGTATCTACGCCAAAGCCTGGGCATCGGACAGTCTTACTTCAGCCAAGATCCCCGAGCATGGAGACGACAGCGTTCACATCGTTCATGAGGTCCGTCAAGACTCCCGTGTCAAGTCTGGCAAGGATTAGGGCGACAACAACAATTAGCCTAGCTGATCCATTCAGCAATGTCAAGGGTCAACAAAAGTTGAGCCCTCCTTTCGATCGTCACCGTCCTTCGCGGTCGACGAACCCTTTCCCTTTACTTTTTCTTTACATGTAGCCCGACGCTCTCTTCGAGCATAGCATGGTGATGATACCTGCTAGGCAGGGGCTTACTTCTCATCGACAAGCATAGTTTACAATCTTCATTCATGTGTGGGAGCTTAGCTTAGCATGGCACTTTTTCGGATCTTTTCGGGACTCATCAGACGGCGGTTGAGGAACATATCAATCGGAGCGTGGAAGGAACTACTTTCTTTCCTACTCATATTATCGGGCCGGTTGTTTACCGTAGCTACTTTCTTCACTGAGGTGACGTGAATGAAAGATTCTACTTTCTTCTACGCAATTCGACTCGTGAAAATATATGTGATGTAGTGAAGTCGGTTCTACGTTTTGTGGTACAAAGAATAGCGGCGTTGGCTGCCCGTAATGCTAAAGAGCGTCGATGGACACTGCATACGAGCTCCAGTTTCTTTATCTTGACGGATGTTCATAGTGCAATGATCTCTGCCCTACCACCATGAAGTTGCTTCGGTAGCTATGACTCTCTGCTCTGAATTTGTGATGCGATTGGGGACTCAAATAGGGAAGGTAACGCGAGCCGAAGGTGATCGCAATTCGTGCGGGGTCACGGAGGCTCGTCACCAAAGGCAATCACAAGAGACAGTCAACATTGTCGTGGAAGCATGCATTGATTCTGCCTGATCTAGCAAATCCACCCGGCAAACGCATCGCCCAAAGACTGTGCCCATAAGACTCGTCGGTGTTAGGAACGATCGCTTGAAGTATTCATGATATCAAGTAACTCTCGAAAGCCGAAGCCCGCCTCAACGAAGGATTGACCAGCTTCCCGTGAGCCTCCCCAAACCATTGCAATGACTCCCTCCAGTTGCAGAATGCAGAGTTACCTCGCAGAGTCCGCTTCTTGCGAAACATTGAGTCCGAGTGCCGAAAGTCGAGGGTTGAGCTTTGGTAGCCGGTGTGACGATGACAGTGGACGATAGAGGAACCATTTGAGTCGCGCATAGAGGTGTTTGTGTGAGTTGATGCATTCTGGTACGTATTTGGTTTGGAGAGATGAGGAGCTGAGATTGAGGGTCGAGTAGTTTACTTGCTGGATGGGGGTCAGATGGGCAGCAGTGAGGGGGGTGGGAGGAACTTACGATCTGGCTCTAGTCTTTCTCCTCTTACGCTTGAGACGTCGAACGCGCTTCTTCCTCCATTTGGCTCTCATCTTGTCGGCAAGTGATCTAGACGTTATGAGGTCAGCGGGCGAATATTCAAGGCAATGTGAGGGGACATTGGGGAGGGCGGAGGGACAGGAGAATAAGCGGCAAGCTCAATTGAGCTTCCTGACTCCAATTGGGAGGCGGTAGTGGGAACTTACTTCGCTTTGAGATGAGTGTCGTTGGGTTGGAGAAGAGAAGTCGGAGGGGCAGCTTCGAGGATCTTTGTGCTGTGCGGAGCTTCGTTAAGCGATGAGGCGCTAGTCTGATGACAGACTAGCGGCTTGGCCAACGTTGATCACGCCGCCCCGCGTCACTCTCGGGGCATCGCTCACTTCTGGACGCGTCGCACGTATCGATCCGTGATTCTGTGGAGGTGTTGAGGGGCGAAGATGGCTGGGGAGATGGTAGCGTATCTCGAGATACAGCGGTGTGATCGTGATGCGGATGGTAAGTCACAATCTTGGCCTCTATTACTTTCCACTCCTCCCATCATTTATACATATTCGCTTGGGAGCTTCCGCCATACCCCTCCTCTCATGTCCTATACCCAAACTCACCTTGGCTTACCAGAAGGCAGAGACCCCTTCGGTCATTGAGATACGAGGCAATGAGGAGTTCTACCTTGGCAGAAATTCCAGCCTTTGGTAGAATACAGACCTCGAATTTATTGCGATTTTCTTATTGACTTTCGTACAGCCGCCATACCTGGCCTGACCCCGTCATCTCCAATAAACACGTCCGCATACATTGCATACTTTACGAGCAGAATCCTGTCGCTGATATTCCGCCATTCGTCTACGCCACTGATGTGTCAAGCAACGGGACTTACCTTCGAAAAAGTAATGCAGAGTGTAGCAGCTCTCAAGGGCGCGGTATTCGCATGGGCCGGAAGAATGGCTCCTTCCTCCTGGACGAAGCAGACGAACTCCGAATATCAGACTCTGTTACCCTTGTTTACCGCTCCCTGACCAAGATACTGGAAGAGCCTCTGCCAGCGTTTCAACTAGAAGAGAAGCATGCCTTTATGTCTCGATATGTGATCACAGGCCGGGTACTCGGTATCGGCGGCTACGGTAAAGTATTGATTGCGGTCCACCAGAAGACGCAACGCCAGCTCGCATGCAAAGTCATGGATATACGTAATTTCTATGCAAACGAAGAGGCTTCGAAATACAACCTCACAGCCGAGAAACAAGATGAGCCAGGCAGCGCGAAGAGATGGCCTTCGAGAGTTGGCAAATGTTTCCGCGAATTCGACATCCTGAAGGACCTGAGTCATGTACGTTCTCTAAGAAGCAGTCGTGGATCCAAGCATAACCATCTTTAGCCAAACATTGTCACCATCGAAAAAGTCTTCTGGAGCTCTAATAGCATGCAAGCAATGACCTAGTTGCTAATTGAACATCGCTGACAGAATCCAGCTACATCTTCCAAGAACTTGTCTCGGGCGGTGATCTCTTCTCGTACCTTGAGTACAAAGGTGGCCATCTATGCGAGGTCGAGGCTGCTGTCATTGTGAGGCAGATCTTGAAGGGTGTCGTTTACCTCCACGATCAGAACATCGTCCATCGCGACCTCAAGCCCGATAACATACTCATGACTTCACTGGACGAAGGAGCACGCATCGTCATTACCGACTTCGGCAACGCTAGGTTTCTTCCGGATGAGCAAGGTGCTGGCTCCGCGCCTTCAACTTATAGACGTCGTATGTTCTCCATTTGTGGGACGCTAGAGTTCACGGCTCCGTGAGTAGGCCCAAGGGTTTGTCCATTCCCATAAGAAGCATCTAATTAGCATAGTGAAATCCACAAGATGAACCCAACCGTCCCTACGCATCAAGGATACTCAAAATCCATCGACATGTGGTCGATTGGCTCGATTACTGTCGCACTGCTCTCCGGTGATGCTCCCTTCGCAGACCGGTGGAACCAGGACTTCGATCGAGATCCCAAAGGAGTCATGATGAACCTCGCGTCTCGATGCGATCTTAGTTTTCTTGACGAGGCAGACCACGACATCTGGAGCAATGTCAGCTCCCGATCCAGAGACTTCATCAAGAAACTCCTCGTGCTTCAGGAGGACGCCCGCATGACAGCCACAGAAGCCTTGGCGCACTCTTGGTTCACGAACCATTGTCACAATGCCGCTTTTGAGTCGTTGTATCAACGAGCCATTCGCGACTGGCGCCCTCGTCGCAAGGTCTTCCGCCTCGTGGAACCGATCGCAGAGACAGTAGCCGACTTGACGACTGTGGGCCTACCTGAGGAGTTTCTCAGCCAAGAAGTAGTCTCCAAATATTTCTCAGCACCATCAAGGAAGCCTTCGCACTTTCAGATCGACTCCAGCCTCACTGCTTCTCAGGCACAACGAGTGAACACGCCCCTGCCAGCGATCCTTGAGGATAGGGAGGATGACAATTATCAGTCATTAAGCTTAGATGACGACATCAGTTACGATATTCGTGGCAGTTATCCAATGAACCTGTCGCGCGGCTATTCGCTCGGGGACTCGATGGATCAGCTTGCCCTTATACCGGAAGACAGAGGTCTGTATGGTGTTGACTATGACCCAGACAACGAATTCCCTGAATATAATGAGGCTCATCAAGCGTACGACTCGCAGGCCCGCAGTCGAGTGCAGACACCGGATAGAGAGCCTGACTCTTCTGTCGTCTATGAGACGCCAGTCAAGGACCTGGGGAGAAGACGCTCGGGCGATCACTCACCTCAGGGTTGTTTCAAGCGCAGGAAGCTCTTTCATGGATCCCATTGATCTACTGCAACTAATCGTGTAGCTAACTAGCACATGAATCCAGTTTAGAAATTGTCTTTTCGCATTCTAAGTCTGCGATCGTTCTTCTTTGAAGCAACGAAAGACTAATTGGGACTTGACTTTTCTTTTGTAGGGAGGTTGATAAAAATGAGCTCAGTTCCGACTCCACGTAACAAGAGTCGTCATCAATCTGCGAAGATGTCCATCCTCCCTCTTTATGTCCGTCCTGCTTTGCGTGAACAATTCTCTGAACCTCACACCAAGCATGCAAAACGATCTGGGCTCAATACAAGATCGCATTAATCCCTGAAGGAGGTATGTATAGTCTACAAATTAAATCCAAACGTCAAAAAAACATCTAGGGCGAACACGTCCCTCAAAAATTACGTATCAACACAAGAAACAAAAACCAACCCAGAACAATTACCCTACCACCCCGCACATCCTCCCCGAATTCACAAATCTCTCTCTCTCTCTCTCTCTCTCTCTCTCTCTCTCTCTCTCTCCAGTACTTAGAGCCGCTTACTCAACACCCAACCATCCCCTCCAAATCTCAACCTCCCTCTTCCTCAACTCCGTAACCCCGTTCCTATCCCACGGCTGACTCCGAAACAAGTCCTCACGATGCGCAACATCCAGCGCATAAATCGTACGACTCCTATGCCGATCCGCAACGATGGGCTGTGCCAGCGGCTCGACGGCACTGGTCGGATCGTACTCGCCCTTGCTCCAGATAATGTGCGTCGAGTTCTGCAGCTCGGCGGGCGTGAAGTGGTACAGGGTCTCGACTTCGGCTTTGCTGAAGGTGGTGGTGTTGTATGTGGAGAGGCAGAACTCGTCGTTTTGGGTGCGGTCTACGGTGCGGAAGGGGAAGATGGTTGTTGGGGATGTGGCGATGTAGTTGGCCGCTCCGAGGGGCATGTAGGAGCCTGGATGGGTACGTAAGTCAGTGGTGTGAATGCAGAGGATGTCGCGATTTGGGTTGTTGGGTGGGATGAGGGGAGTGGGTGGTTTGGGATATTGGATGTCTGTGCGTGTAGAAAGTGGGTAAGGATAGATGGACAACGACGTACAAGTTATATATTTCCACACGTTGTAGTTGATCAGCGGTACGCCGTACGTCTGCAGGAACTCCTGCGTGTGCTCGTGGTCTAGACACTCTGCTCCGATCGGCTCGTACCATGCCCACTGCGCTTTGGCGAGGAAATCCAGTGGATCTGTGGTGTTGAGCGCAAGGTCGATGATAGTTTCGAGGGGGTGGTCGATCGGACTACGGCCGGGCGAGGAGACGGGGAAGTTTAGTTCGGAGGCCATGCTGAAGACCTGGACGAGCAGGCTCGTGAGAGAGGCGACATCGGAGGCGTTGGCGGGCTGGACCGGGGTGCAAAGGTTGAAGGTTGACTCGAGGGAAGCGGTGTCGTCTTTCAGCATTGTCAGTAGGCTTTCCAATAGGCGCGACACTGCGTGGTTTGCTTACTGGACTCGATTTTCTGGGCTAGGATTTCGAAGGCGCTCTTGATCTTCTCTGAAGCTTTGACGGACTTGTCTTGCCATACGCGGTTGAGCTATAGCGGTTTAGCACAAATCCAAAGTATACGAACTCTGGTCCTTTAGGTGTGGAAGAGGTCATCTTACCCAGTTCCACCAGTTATAGCTCTCCGCATCCTCGGCGCCACCAAAGCCCATGACGGGACCTGCAGACGCAAGGGCAGCTTCAAAGGTTTCGGGGCGATTCAACCTGAACGCAGCGGCGAGGAAACCACCATAGGATCCTGTTACTCAGTTAACCCAGCCCAGATACTGAATGTCTCCATATGAAAAGGGAGAAAGGAAGTTACCCACCACTCGCCACAGCAGCCTTGCTATTAGCAGCCCCAGAGATATTAGCCTGCAACTGCGCAACGAGCTCCGCCGCGTCGGCCATAACATTCTCCAGCGTAAGGTAGACGCGATTCTCATTCTCGCTCGACGCGTCACCGAATGGCGCACTCTCCCCGAAATACCGATGTTCGAGGCTGACCGCTAGGCCGTTGAGTTCTTGGGCCCATTCGTAGAGTATGGTGTTGTTCTAGCATGAAGCAAAGTATCAGTATGTGTCCGTACCAGTAAACATCGAGAAGGCGTAGCGGTGGGCTTACAGCACAGTCCAAACGATCTGTTTCCTCTCCCTGGTACATCAGGATGGGTCCACCAGGCTTGAAGAAGGTGTCGTTGACAGAGTACCGCTGTTGGAATGTTCCGTCATGCTGGCCGTAGTGGTCGATCTTTTGCGCAATATAAGAATAATCGCATTGTTCCGATGGAATGGTAACGATGGCTTCTGCAAAGGAGGAAAGCGTTGCGACAGCAGCGAAGAGGTTTGCCTTCATGATGACCGTAGATGCAATGAAATTGAAATAAGAGAAAGTCGAGGTTGTCGCTGTGCCTTGTCCTGTGGTCTCTCCCACCGTGCCAAGGGCGAAGCTTTATACTGCACTTTGCTTCGCATCTTGTTGAAGAATTGAAGACTATCATCATTTTCTGAACGAAGCTTTCCAGGTAGTGCGCCTCTTAATTCCCGAATCGCGCCCATGGCGTAGCTTATATTTAGTTGTAGTTGGTAGCCGCAGGTCCCGTGAGAGCCAGGTGTAGAGATATCTCGCAACATGCTCTCCGAGAACGGCATGGTGAGCTTGATGTTTAGCGTATTGGGTCCTAGCCACTGACGTTGAGCTCCGTATGGATGACTCGCTTGGGGCCAAGCTGACCTGTGCGTGCGAGGCTTAGCCGTTAGTCACATCTTCCCAGGCCAAAACCTCATGCATGTTGCGAATAATCTTATATTTCTACGAATATCTCCTCGTGGCTGAATCACCACATGGTCGAAATGAGTAGGAGTGCTTCGCGAAATTTGTGCAGTGGCGTTCGATGAGCATTGATGAGGGATGTTGTCGGTATGGAGTTTTTTTCTGCTACGACCAGGCCTACGTATCGATCACTTTGTCTGATGGCTCAACATGAATCCAGACAACCGCAACATCAACCAACACCACTAAACCCGTGTAGCAACAATGGACTATGAGCAAGATCTTTGAATTTTGACTCTACATGTTGTACTAACCACCTGTATTAGCCTTCACCTCCAAAGGTTTCAGGAATAAGCAACCCCTCCTAAACATCCCTCTCAACCCACGACTGTATAATCCCCTCATTTGTCTCATCATATACCTTCACAGCCACATTTAAATCCTCTCCCTCGCCCTGCACAAACGTATTCGGCTGCACAAACTTCCACCGCATCTTCGGTTTCCCTACCACGACCTCCCGCCATTCCTCATACACGTCATCAACCTCGCACATCGATTCGTAGAAATTTTTGCAGGCATCTACATCTGCAGTGCAGCGCCAGATATGTAGCTTGGTGAGAAACTGGCCAAGTGCTGGTTTGCCGTGGGAACGGATTCTGCTGCGATCGAGGCGTACGGTTAGGGTGCGTGCGGTGCGCGAATAAGCGACTGTGAGACAGTCGGGGCTGATTTGGAGGATGTGGTTTAGGATAGCGAAGTGTGCTTGTCCACGTTTAGGATAAGGTGAAGGGAAGCTTGCTAAGGGATGTTGGGTGGGAATGGACCATACCTGGTGGTGGACTTGGCCCCAAGTCTGTGTCTGCGCGTTGTAATGCTCGAGAGCTTGCAGGCCGTCGACGCCGATATTGAGATATGTAGCGTAGAGAACTGCGGTCACAAAGTGATGTTAGTATGGCATACGTACAATTGACCAAAAGTATGTAGCATGAGGCTGTGAGACGGCGCGACATACGATCATCAGCAGTTATATCACTGCTATCGTTGTACCCAAAGATACCCAGTAGCTCTTTGTCGTCCATCAAATATTCTGACATGAGAATAGCACGACATTCCTCTACGGTTCCGGCGAGCTTGCCAAAGACGCTTCCCCATGTTTGACCGATGCGATAATACGAGGTGATTGCCTCGCCAGTGAGAGGGTTTATTGGCGGACTCTCTTTGTCGAAGTTGTAGATGCCCGGTCCAGTCTCGCTAAGGATTTTACCTGTACCGTGGCCGAGTAGCTCGTGTATTACTGTAGTGAGATACCTGACGATGTGCGTGGTCTTTCTAAAGAACGCGACCTGAGAAGATTTGATCCAATAGCAGGGTAGGTTTGGGTTGTTGTTTATACTAAGTCGGTTTGCGAGGACGATGTTTTTGAAGCCACATGTTTCGCGAATGTACTCGTACTAAGAGCTGTGAGTATGTATTTCACTAGGAGGGCAAGCTAGATTGAACTCACGTTTGGGAGGTTGGCGGCTTCGAAGACGACGCTGCCGCATACAGCAAGTGCTAGATGAGTTAGCAAAACATTGCAGGCTGTGAAAGGCGGGATCGGTGTCGGTGTGTTCCTTGACTTTGGGTAGGGAGGGAGTGGTCTGCGTTGATGCTACTCCAAGCGCACGATCATGCATCTTGATAGTATTACTTACCATGAACACTGCTAAAATCAGGAGTCTCAAACAATGTCTTCTCGAAAGGCCCTTTGCCATCGTTCACGCCGTTCACTGCCCAAGGCAATTTGCGAATGAATGTAGTGGAGCTGTCAGCGAACCGCTTCAAAACCCTAATCTCATCAGCATCGGCAATACCTACCATAGCCTCCCACTCGGCCCGTATTCCCGCAGGATCTCGATACGACTCGATGAATCCCATTATGTTCTCCACTCTAGCAGATATGTCTTTCACCCAGGCTTTCTGCGAAGCCTGGAATGCTTCTAAGCTGCCAGTACGGAAACTTTCAATGTATCGTGTGAGGAAGTCGGTCTGTGTATCGTTACACGCACACTGCTTTGCCATCTCTAAAGCTTCGCAGATCCGGGTCAATTCGGCAGAGTGATCGCCTCTGATGAGAATGATGCCTTCGGCGAGTTGCTTCGATTGATCTGTGGACAGGTCGGTTTCTGCAGAGGCTTGCAGAACCTCCAAGACCGTATTTCCATCGCGCAGGACTTTCCGTGCCCGAGTATTCTCTGGGCCGATGGAACCCTTGTTCATGACTTCCGATACCCGAGTGATGTCTCCGGGGGTGATAGATTCATCGCCAAGATAATATCCTGACTGTGCGAATCCGCTAGGGTGACCAAGGGTGAACGGCGGTACTGCCAACATAGGCGCAATAATCTTCTCCAAGCCTTCTCTAGTCTTCTCAGATATTGCTGCAATGTCGCGCAGAACATCTTTTCTGAGGTCTGGAACAAACTTCCGGTCGCCTTCTCCCTGTTCACAGTAAGCGCCCCAGTCAAAATTTGCCTTTGATTGATTCCTCACTTACATAATAATTGCCCAGGTTGGAAAGGATCATGCCGGCATATTCAAGAAATGAAGCTAGGTCCTCAGCGGTGATGTCGGCCCTGCCAATCAAGCTTTTCCAGTCGCCGTCGCAAGCACGGTACAGGCCGATGATGAAGTCGTAGATACCAGGGCTTTCAGGGGACACCTGACGCATGATAATTCGACTCCCATGCCATGCGGCGCGAGAAAGGTAATGACATAGAGCTTCTCGCGTCGCGAAAGAGCATCGAATACCGGTTTGATCTTCAGCTGATGAATCGTGGTGCCGAGAGGCGGAATATGAGAGTGTTTGTATGAGGACATAGTAACTCGATAATATATTGTGGATGGAATTGTCGTCTAGTGCCTAGGATTGGGTCAGAGGTTCTGAGTATGGAAGGAACCGAGGGATGAGTAAGTTGGAAGGGACCGAGGGATGAGTAAGTTGGAAGGGACCGACGGTTGCCGCCCTGCGACGTCGTGCAAGTCCCCATGCGTCATTTGTGTTTGGACCACCTCTCTGCCTTCACCGCTCACCAGAGGTCTTGCTTGCTCATGGACAGTCTTGTCGGTATCCACACTTTACGGGCTGCGAAACGAGTGATGTAGAGTGTACTCTGCCAATGTCTTACACCCTACTATATAGGCAATCACTAGCAGCCCCTTGGATTCCTGAACATGATGAAGTAACGCACATATGCGGCAATACAGTCTTTTGAATTTAAGATTTCATGAACAGGATTCATTCAGACAAAACATGTTGAAGGCAGCAGCTATCTCTAAATTAGCAGCATCTGTAGAGTATAATGCAGCGAAACGAACCCTGTAGAGTGTAGCCAGGCTTTGGAAAGTGATGATGCTAACCCAGGATATCATTTCCGACTCCTTGCAATGCAATGCTGAACGCGATCTCTACTGACTCTTACACCTTGCCCTCAGCAACCCTCCTCAATGCACCCAGCACATCTATAGCGGCCCTATCCAGTGCCCGCTCTTCCGCACTCGTCATCTTCCTCAAAACATACTTGGCCACCACATCTGGCTCCCTGCTATCCGGCCGTCCAATTCCCACACCCACTCGCCACCACTGCTGCCCACCCAGACTCCCTTGACAGCTCTTTAACCCGTTATGCCCCCTCGGACTCCCACTCCCCTGCTTCACGCTAACCTTGCCAAGCTGCGCCTCCAGCTCATCATGCAGCACGACCAAGCGCGGCTGAATGTCAGCCGACTTCGCGCGCTGCTGTTTGCAGAACGCATTCCAAGCGTTCTTGACAGAAGGCCCGGAGACGTTCATAAGTTTTATGGATTGCCAGAGTGTGAAGTCGTCTTCGCCTTCGTTAAGCGACCGCGAGGATTCACGTTTGATGCCTAATGGAAAGCTGAGTTTCCAGCTTGTGAGATCGGGTGTTGATACGCGGCCGGACATGCCTGCGCTGAAGGGTAGGTATAGGCCACGCTCGCGGATGATGTTTATTATGAAGTGGCCGGCGGAGTGGAGCGTGCGGGCATATTGAGAACCGGGGTTGCCGAGGGAGCAGATTAGGAGGGGGTGAGTTGTCGGCGGCATGGAGAGGGTTGAAGGAATGGAGGGAGTGGTGGTGGGATCGGAGGTGGGTTTGCGGGGGTTGGTAGGGTTGAGTGTAGGTTCGGCGGAGGGGTCCGAGGCGTCAAGACGCGCAGCAGCCTTCTGCTTCTTCTGCTCTTGTTTCCTGAGCTTTTTGAGCTGGTTCTTGCTCAGCTGGGGCTCGCTGCCATCGGTTTGATATCCACTGTCGTCTGCTGTGTCTGTGGGAGCTGGCGCAAGATCAAGGTCGTCCAGCTCAGCAATCGCAGATTCAATCTTTGACTTCTGCTTCGCCTGCTTCTTCAGCTTGCGTTGCTCCTTCTTGTTGAGTCGCGGGGCTGCCGCAATCGTCTCCTCTTCGCTTTCTTCGTCGTCTGAAATCTCATAGTTCTCGAGGTCTGGGTCGGCGCTAGTAGGGGTTGGCTCCCGCCCGCGCACGTGCGCACGTGCAGTCGCGTTCGCCATGAATCGTTGGGCACAAATGTTTTGAACTGTGAGACAACATAATGTGGCGACGGAGCTACTTATGGGTTAGATAGTCTGGCACGGTCTGTTCACAACGTTGAAGGCTGCTGTGACTGTTCAAGTGAACCATGGGTGACAAAGACATTGTGCGGTACAGCCACAAGTGAAGAGTCATAGGCGCATTTGTAAGGGCGGTGCTGTAAGCGATGGCCCTTTTCTATGTATGACGACATGGAGGAGGATGGCGCACAAGGAAGGCCAGAGCGCATTCGAAGCTCTTGATTTCGGCGAAAGATTATTCGAAGCTTGATCGATCGCCGACTGATGGACTCGATCTGCTTCACGACAGCAACATCTCTTGGCGTGCATCATCGTTCAGGAACGTCTCGGAACTTCACGACCCTACAACGACGCGAAAACTTCTATAGTGTAGCCCGTATAACACGTCCCGACTTCGAATATAGACACTACAAGACAAATCTAGCCTCTGCACCCAGCGTACGACCTACAGCATGTCTGAGCGACCCTCCACGCCACCGCGGGTAACCCGCTCAGCGGGCAAGCAAGTCGCTCCTCCCACGCCCGAACAGATCAGAAAGATGGAGGAAGCACGTCTGAAAGCTAAAGCCAAAGCCCGAGCCGCAGAATCGATCAAACCTTTCCCAACCCCCGCACCCATCGCAGGTACTAAGCGCGCCTACTCCTCAATAAACTCGTCCAACACACCCAAAACCTTGCGCGACGCTGCCTCTTCACAGCGACCGAGCAGCAATGGCGGCTTCATACAACCCAAAGACAATGATCTCATTCAGCCGGCGAAGAACTTTGGCAGGTCCGAGTACATCGAGTACGACTTCAGCAAGATGACGGACACGAAGGGTGGCTTTCTCAGTACAAATGACGACCCACATAACAAGGCTATGTGGAGCGGGCGAGGGAAAGAGGAGGAGAAGCCCGAGGGTATGACGCTGGCGGAATGGGAGAGGGAGCGCATACGGCGGAAGCTACGCGAAAACAGACTCGGACCCTACGAACCTGGCTTATCAATCCTGAACGCAGTGGATGGGCACGACGAGGCGGATCTTGCAGCTGCGGAGGCCGAAGCTCAAGCTGAGGGCGAAGAGTACAAGGGGAAATATGGGGATGGGAAACGAGAGATCAAGGGCAAGTGCCGGGAATGCAATTCACTAGAGATTGACTGGAAGTGGCAGGATGTATTTGGCATTGGCATATGTGGGACTTGTAAAGAAAAGCTTCCGGACAAGTACTCGTTGTTGACGAAGACCGAGGCGCGGGAGGACTATCTACTCACAGATCCCGAGCTGAAAGATGAGGATCTATTACCGCACCTCGAGCGCCCGAATCCGCATAAGACCAACTGGAACAACATGCAGCTCTTCCTACGTCTCCAAGTCGAAGCATATGCCTTCTCACCCCAGAAATGGGGAGGTCCTGAGAAGCTGGACGAAGAGTACGAGAAGCGGTCGAAGATTGCCAAGGAGAGAAAGGAGAAGAAGTTCAGAAATAAGCTGAACGATCTCAAGAAGAGGACAAGAGTGGAAGCGTACAAGAGAGCAAAGATGATGGGCGATGCTGGCGGGGACGTGCAATTTGGAGACAGGATAAGAGGAATCGGTGACAAGCACGTGCACGAATGGGGACGTAGTGTGCTGGATCCCGAGACGGGCATGACGAAGAAGAGGTGTGAGGAGTGTGGTATGGAGGTCGAAGAGCTGGAGTTCTAGGTAGTGCTCAAGCGAGACGTTTTCACCCTTGGAAACAACCAGAGACTCATTATCTACTAGACAACATCTGCCACTGTTCGTCTTCGGCACAGTGCCATACGACGCCAACACCGTACAGTGACCTGGACGCCCGACTATCCCGAAGTGCCTCACTACACAACCTAGTACCTTTCACCGCAACAGAAGTCAATAAAAGGAGCCCACTAATCCAGTCTGCCAGTCCATCTGTACCCCCATCAACCTCCAACGCACCTACGACCACATTATCTATCTACCTTGCAAAGATGTCTTCCCCCACCCTATCCATACCACTCCACCACTGCGCAACCTGTCACCGAGCGCCCAACCCCACAGATCCACCCTTCCACCTCTACCCCGGATGCAAAATGCGACGATACTGCTCGTCCACCTGCCAACAGAATGATCGGAACGGTGCGCACAAGCACCACTGCGCTTTCAGCAGTCGCGTTTCCCGTCTCCTCGCATCAGCGTCGTCGCAGAACTACTTCTGCAGCTTCGCGGATATCCTCACGCTGTGTCCGGATAAGGGCAATTTTGGACTCGTCTTCTTGGATAGGATCGTGTATGTTAAAGTATTCAGGCCGTGGTCGAGACAGACGCATAGCTTTTTTGGCCCGTTTCTGGATCGTAATGTGACGGTGGAGAGGGAGAGTGTTACTGTTAAAAACGTGCTCCGCATTCTAGAGGAGGAGGGCTGCTTTTTAGCAAAAAATCCAGGGCTGTGGAATACCTTCTTGAAGCACAACCCAATCTACACGTTCGAGAAGCTGCGCGTTCCTGTTCCGGGAGGTAAGGGTAAAGGCAAGGACAAGGGCCGCATCATGGAGCTCAGTGTGGTGGTCCAGGACAGTCTAGACGCCGTCAAGCTGCTTCGCCAAACGCAAGGTCCGCGGCCGCCTCAGAGCGGGAAAGAAGGCCTGGGCAGTCTGAAGGTACAATCGACCTTCGCAGTGCACACCATCACGCCCTTGCGAAAATACAAACCCTCTGAGCTGCCACATCCTACCGCTAGCATGGAGGCGGTGGATGTACAGGTGCATGCTACGTTTGCGAGCGCGGCGCAGGCGAATCGGTGCGCGAAGGATCTGGTGCTGAAGTGGGAGAGGGAGGAGTTTCCGGATGGACTTGCTGTGTGCAATGTTTTGGTTGAGCCGCGATATGAAGGGGGGAATTATGGGTTTGTGGGGGATGCGGAGAGGGTTGTGAGGAGGATTGTTAAGGTTGTGGAGAATGAGACGGTTTAGGTTCTGAGGGATTATAGGGGAGGCGTGGTGGACGCGTTCAACGAATCCGTCAAACATGGAGCAAGAGACTACCTCAAGCGTAGATACTGACGGATATGGTGGAAGATATGTAGAGTCAGAGGGTGTCAGGTAGGGAAGAAAGAAAGGGTGTAGGTATGATAGTTCAGAGCGTCCCAAGGTCCTTTTTCATGGGGTAGCAACTAGCATTCCATGTTACCCAGTTCTGTTATCATTGATAGATAGACGTCAAAGTAATCCAGGTTGTTCCAGAGACGGTAGACTATTCAATCGCTTCAAGAAATGATAGCTGGAGTAGTATTAGGTGACTTTGGGACGAAGCGACGATACTTAGACTCTTTCCGTTCCCTTCGTCGATGATCAACGAGTGTACTAGCATAAGAAATGCATAGAGAACCTGTTCATTGTTGTGTCTCTCGATGTAGATGGGTAGTAGGGATCAATGGGAATTCCAGTTGGAAGTTTCGATTGGATATGTAGTCACCTCCACCACGTGCACGTGATATGACGTTCCTTCGGAACAATTCCGGTGGATCCTAAACTTCGCGATTCTCACATCACACAATGCGCGCGCTTTCGCGGGGAATACAGCCCATATACGCACCTATTCTACACCCGAAACACACTACCCGGATACCGATTGCCTCGAGGCTACCTCGTTCAGCATGGACGCGTTCGTTCCATGCCAGCGCAAGCTTGAGGACGATGGACCTGGCCTTCGACCTACATGACAACGCAGGACAGGCTAAGGGCGCGCCGATCCTGATACTACACGGTCTTTTTGGGAGCAAAAAGAATAATAGAAGCATAAGCAAGTACGTCCCTGCTCTCAACGTTTGGATTAGGCGTTCTTACTAGTCCCGCTGTCCCCTAAGTTGCGTATGCAGAAGCTTTGCTAACGGTCACTTCTCAGAGCTCTCGCACGCGACCTTTCTCGTCCGATATACGCAGTCGACCTCCGAAATCATGGCGACAGCGGTCATGATAGAGAGCACAACTATACGGTCCTCGCGGAAGACACAGAAGCTTTTCTGAAGAAGCATAACCTCAAAGATGCGACTCTCATCGGACACTCCATGGGCGCTAAAACGGTCATGACTATGGCACTGCGGGATCCAAGCTGCTGCGCCAACATAATTGCTGTGGATAACGCGCCTGTGGACGCTGCGCTTGCTAGCGACTTTCCGCGATACGTGGAAGGCATGCGCAAGGTCGAAGATGCGAAGGTGAAGAGCCAGAAGGATGCGGACCAGATATTGGAGCCTTATGCAAAGGTACGCATTCGACACATGTCCATGTCGCCCGTGAAGTGTTATATGGGCTTGGACTTTGCGCTCGCACGTGAGGAGTTGAGCTGATCACTTGTAGGAGCTGCCCGTCCGCCAATTCCTCTTAACGAACCTCATACGAACCTCGCCTTCAGACCCGTTGAAGTTTCGTATACCCGTCCGTATCTTGGCTCACTCACTAGACGATATGGCAGACTTCCCTTCTAAGGACCCCGATCAGACGAGGTTCAATAAGCGTGCCCTGTTTCTACGGGGGACAAAGAGCCACTATGTAAGCGACGAGACGATCCCAATCCTCGGACGCTTCTTCCCCAAATTCGAATTAATGGACATTGAAGCTGGTCACTGGATCATCAGCGAAAACCCGGAAGCTTTCAGGAAAGGCACGTACTTGTCATGATCGAAGCGAGGATAGCTGCTAACCTGATACAGCTGTGGTTGAGTTCCTCAAAGAGGACGAGTGAGTCCTGCGTACCTCTGGACCTCTTTGTATGGTAATGTACTTTTGGAAACAATTACAACTTGAGGTCTGCAAGATCCTGGGCCGCGGTGGACCTATCTTATCGCTCTTGCCTCTAATACGACTCTCGATAGAGGCCATTATCACTCCCAAGATGCTATGGTGATGGCAAAACATGAAAGGTTACTAATTATCTTCTCTATCCCTCGGACGTACTGCCAAGGAAACAAGTCTCCCTCAGTGGTCTTCAGTCATTCTCCCATACCTTTGTCCATGACTCGCCCACGTCCTTCAAGAGCTCCGATACTTTCAGCTTCTCCCAATCATCATCCACCGCTGCCTTCAGCACTTTGACACCGATATCGACTAGCTTCTGCCTTCCCTCTCTGTCAACCCACTCCACCCTCGTGGGCCAATACGCAATATGCACTGCCCAGTGCACCGCCATCCTTCTCACCCACTCCTTGCCAACGCTCACCCCTCTCTCATGTCTCGCTTCGACGTAGGCATCCAAGAATACCGGCAGAAATCCTCTACCTCCCCAAAACCGATCCAAAAGGAATGCCTCGGCTGCGAATTGCGCGACATCGGTTGCACTGGTCCCTCGTCTTGTCATCTCCCAGTCGACAATCGTAAGCTGGACCTCACTCTCCGCGTCCTTATCAAACTTGACGAGAACGTTGCCAGGCCAGAGGTCGCCGTGGCAGACACACTCGTTGTCCGTCGCCAGTAGACTTCCATACTGCTCGTTGATGTAGCCTCCGAACTCAGCGTCATAACCATATTCGCTCAGAGCCGTGTGAAGGCCCCGGTACGAATGTCGATATATATGAATGCCGACCGGATTATTCGCCTTCAAGTCTCCCGACTCAGCGTCAGTCAGGGATAAAGATGTTCCTGTGCTGCACGTGTGTAGAGCCGCAGCCCATTTCGCCAATTCTTTACCAACTATCTCTACATCCAGCTCCGGATCCTCGTACGCAACTTTCAAATTCCGGTCCCCGCCATCTTCGATACAGAGCAGCTTAGCCGCCTGGTCGTAGCTGTTCCGACTCACTGCATGAACCTTGGATTCTGGTAACTGTGCATGAAGTAACGGAGGCAGTATTTCCAGGACGCGGTTTTCGTAGTCCATGCGTGTTGGGTCGAAGGCGAAGGACGTTGAAGAACTCAAGTAGGGTTCTGCGTGCTTATATATGAGTGTCTTGTTGTTGGATAGGGTGACTCGAAAGACGTAGTTTGCGGTGCCGCCAGTGAGGAGCGTTATGCTGGTGTAGGGGACGGATTGGTTGGTCAGGTACGCAGCGAGGCCAGATTCCGTCGTTAGGGGGGCTGCAGAGGATCGGGTCGTCATTGTTGGTGTGAGGAGCTTGGAAAGCTGAAGGACATAGGAAGAGTAATGGGGTGAAGGATCGCAATAGGTGAGACCAAATACACCGGGCTAGCTGTATTACAAGGAACTGAGAAGATACTGGGAAGAGCAACAAATTATCTAAGGTCTCCAATCCGAGGCAAATTTCAGTATCAAGCTTCAGTGACCACGTTTCTAATTATATGTATTTCTGCTATGCAAATGTCGTGATAGCAGTGACTCGAAATGAGTCACTGGTCAAGCCTATGGATGGTAGTGAAAACGAACGCTCCCTTGTATATACAAGGAAGGTATTGCCGAGGTCAGCTCTTTTCTGGACTAGTGTCATTCCACCAAGTCATCATTCTTTCCCTCGACCCAATTGATCTCTGAACATCACGAATTCCAATGAACGTCAAGTCACTCAACCAGCCTATACTATGGTGACCGTCTCCTTCTTCGCGTCATCCCATAACCCTCTGGTCATAAAAGCGAGAGCCGCGATGCCGATGCCAACACGTTCATACGCGCCTTCCTCATCCGTAGATACTTTCAACACGAAGAAAAGATTCCCGGCCTCTGGGTCGATTCTCTCGGGAACGCATTCATCATTCTTATCGCTTTGCTCCTTATCGCGATCCATACTCGCAGCGTACACACAAGTGAACGGTCCTGGTCCAACGTCGTCCGATGTATCCTTGCTAATTAGAGTGAAGGAGCCGGACGATGGAATAGCTAATTGGACTGTGTAAGAGCGAGTATGACGTGGCACATCAGCTAGCATCAGATCGTGGACTACAACAGCTTCGAGGACCAATTTGCCTCCTTTGATAATTCCGCTCCACTCCCTACCAGCAGGCTCTATCGACGCTTCCAAGATGCGGAATCGTGGCTTGAAGTCCTGGTCGTGTTCGTCTGAGACGTAGTGGATATGTCCATCAACTGACATCCAACTCCATGTTGGTATCGAGGCGCCTGAAGGTGGGAAAAGAGAGTTAGTGAACGTCTCTTTGAGAGGGTTTTTGCGCAACCTACCTCGTGGTCTGTGCGCCAGCGGCTTCGATCCAGGAATGTGACCCGCGACAACCCAGAGCAATTGTCTTTCCAGATTTCTCCTCCACATCCCGGCAAGATATGTATCCTCGACGTCGAAGCGATCCTTCAGAGTCCTATGGAATTGCTGCGCTAGTCCAGCAAGAGCCGGCAGTTTGTCCTTTGCGTAGGTCAAATCTCCTGCGGCGAACATGGTCACTATCGTGCTCCATTTGTGGTTTGCAGTATCCAGTGTTAATGGCACTCTTCTTTTTGGATCTCGAAGCCAGTCGAAAGCACCTCGATTGGCTTCTTGAGTAGCATTCAGTCTCGCTAACGGCTTCTCATCATCTGGGTCATCCGGGTACTTCTCCTCTTCGGCATAGCCACATTCGCAGTGCCACCAGGAATCGCACTCCCACCAGAGTTCTTCCAGCGTGAAGTATAGTACTCTACTCGAAAGAATTCGTTCTTGTACAGTCCACGCTCTGCGTACTAAAGGGAGCTCTTGTGGACGTAGCGACCATGATTTTTCCGCCAGCCGGTCAGAATACTGCTCCTCAAAATTCAGGCCTAGTGGATGTCCAAGATGATCCTGGAAAGGGGTGACCCTGGCATAGACCTGGCCTCCTCGAAAAGGGAAACTTGCACTCCTTTGGCTGCTACCAAAATATTGGTTCGAGTAGATCCCGAGGCTGTTGTCGGGCGTACCGGCTGCCGCGATTGTCAGAAAACTCGACGAGTACACATCACACATCCTGCTAGCTTCTGTCGCCCAATCCTCCTCATCGTCTTGCACAATGCACAGCGCGTCGACCCAAAGATAGGGTATGTATATTCTCCGACATATCTCGATCGCGTCGGTCACCACCAGAGACAGCTCGTCTAACGGCAAAGCTTCCTTGAACTCTTCTAGTCTTGCTTTCGTCGTTTTCAGCTGCGAAGTTTTGCCCCAGCAGTATGACAGAGTCGCATATTGCGAGGTCTTGCCCTCGGTCTCTAACAGGAACGGCGTCTCGTCATCAAGTCCGACATCGAGAACCCTGGTAGGCATCGGGGTCATACTATATGAGCAATTGTTGTGGTCTTCCTCACATTCTTCGACCCACCCATTAATGATGTCGAATATCGCTTCATCGTCAGAAGTCGCCAACACGCGGCGTACCCTCGATGAACTTCCTATAAGCTCGTGACCAGAATCATGTCCTACTGGCACAAACAGAGTAAGGATTATGTCGTTTTCATCGAGGTCCGCATATATGGCAACCGAAAGAACATTTCCAGGTCCTCCCTCCGGACGGATTGTGATCTGGTCCTCTTCTTCAGCATGGAAATGCTGGACCACATCGGCGAGAAGCTTGCACGTGTCGCAAGACGTTGTTCGAGCAGATCGCAAACAATCGTGGATTGATATGGAAAGATTGTCTCCGTGGCGGTGAGGGTTGGGCCTCGGATGAAGATCATTGCAAGTCGAGCAGACCATGGTAGTGGGCAATCAGTATCAGACTGGCTATTCCAGGAGACATCTTTGGGGCGATGGACTTGTCGAGGCTTTTGGTCGTCAAGATGCCTGTCGTACCTGGCTAGCCAGAACAAAGACGCTCATGCAGATGCAGACGCACTGCATCACAGGCGCAACTTGCGCAAAGAGGGGTTGCTAGTTGCCAGCAGGACGACGCCTCTTTTCTTGGCATCTGCAGATGGCTGCTCGTATTCGGGTTTATCTGCGCCCAACCAATTTCCCCCATGATTTTACTGTTGAGATACCCGAAGCCGACTTGATATGGGCCATCACGCAAATGCAACACGATACTGCACTCGTCTTTCGCGGCATTCATGGCAACAAGAAATATTTTGCCACGTTCCCAAGAGGTTTTCAAGAGCTTGCATTTATGGAAGCATCCGTCGATGAACGAGTCAACCTCCGCTCTCTCAAAGTACCACTATCGGACGATGCTGTAGTTGATATCGAGCTCACGTCGAGCGATGACTACACACCTGAGGTCGAGTATGTCTCAGTCTCATACAAGTGGGACCAATCGCAGGCACCAGCATTGACTGGTGCGATCCCGGAGTATCGAGTCTGGGACTGTATGAAGCCATGTTTCGACTCTTGACAAGAGACTCAAGGACGCTCATCGCGACAAAATACCCAATACTCATCTCAACCTGAATACACGCTATCAATCAGTCAGACATATCACTCAAGATCGATACTTTACTCGGACATGGTGCTTATCCTTGCCTCAACTGGCTTCTCATCAACCAAAACACTGGATTATCAGTTCATAGACGGTGGTATACATGTAATGGTTCATGTAAACAATCTCTCCCCTACTGGAATCACTATTTTGGGTGCCGTCACCTGGAAGAGGATATCGTTCTGGCCCAGTGACGGCGCCCTACGTCAAGGCATGTTCGAAGCCTCTGAAAGATGTCTAAACCCCGACACGTCAGACAACCTTGCGATCCTAGCCAGCGTCTGCAGATATCGATACACGCTCAAACCAATGCTCCCCAAAATCAAGGAGTTCAGTGACAGCCCTTGTGTGCTAGCCATTATGAAGGCACATCTTTGCAAGTCGGGCAAGAGTCTTGATGAAAAAACATTGTTGAATCGGGCCTGTCTGACTGGTTAGCAGTTACCTATGAAATGATCACATGTCATGAAGGAGACTTGAGGAACCTGGGCCACGGAGTGTTGATGAGATACTAAATTGATGCACGCGTGTGCCTTGAGAGCTTTTGCTTGTCAACTCCTTCTCCCAAGACTCAGAATCCTGACACTTTGGTATGGTTGTCAGCCTATCTGAATGCCCTCACATATTGTATTACTCAACATCATTCTGCGCTCAATTATTGGGGACCGGTCAAGGGGACATCTGCCCCTCTTTGGCACAAGCCTAGGCTATACAGGCCCTCCTCTCATTTGTCGTCGAGAACGGTGGCTGGCTTGGCAGCTGAGCAGGAATTGTCCCGCTTCCCCTTGGCGAAAACACCACCCGCTTTTCACGTATGGTCCAAGCTTCTGCACAGAGCTTATCGGCCTACAAACTAAATACAGCCTTGCGCTATACCGTAAGGCTTGCTAGCTTACTGTTACGCAACATTTGGCCCCTACAGCGAGACCCTGGCGATCTGCGATTTGGTCCGTGGCTACAACGATCACTTCGAGGATTGGGCAAGAATGCGGGATACGATGCCTCCACAGTAGGGGTCTTCTGAAGCAACACGAGATGTGGACATCACATGAGAAGCCGTTGAATGACCTCAGAGGCATCAATTTATAACACTGCTAGATGCTTTTTTCCACCGCGAGGCCGCAGTGACTTTGGGTCCAGTCTGCTCGATCACTTCTGACTTCCTGAGGATTGGATATCGCATCATCAAACATGACTCCCAAAGGACGACTTCTGGTAGCAACTGCGATTGTTGCGCTAGCGACTGCCCATGTCGAGGTCTCTGAGAAACGCGCTGAGGCAGGAAATATCATAGGACATGGTATGCAACGCATTGCAGACGATGAGGGCCTCGCAGGTCTTGCGCCACCCACACGCTATGGAGCAAGCAAGAATGTGTCCGCGATACCACAACTAAAGGATCGAAGTGCAGAGCTGTTTGGGAAGCGCCAGGACTGTGGCACGGGATACGGATACTGTTCAGGTGCGTTGCTCGTCCACATTATGAATGCTTCATCTTTTTTCAATCTTAGACTTTCAATCGCCCAGAAAGATGGCATCTGTGCTATGTGCCCCCATATTCTTCTTTTCGTTGCTGACAGTCATTATAGGTCTAGGTATCTGTTGCGCTGATACGGAGTTGTGCTGCGGCTGGGGATACTGCATAGCTCCAGAAGATACCTGTTGTCCTTACGGGGCATGCGATCCTGACGAGGACTGCTGCGGCGACGGTTGCGCTCCGGCAACTGCCCAATGCTGTTCAGATGGAGGCTACTGCGACGCTGGCAACGAGTGCATCATCCTCTACAGCACCGGCGACATCGTCTGCTGCACAGACCTTTCTTGTACAGCGGCCGTCATATCAGGCACCACGTCCTATCTATCCGCGACCTATACAGACGTCGCAACAACGGAAGCACTAGCAAGCACGATCACGGAAGCGCCCTCCTTTTCAACATACACCGAGTACGAGTGGACAACTTGGTACATGACGGTTACATGGTGGTACTTCAGCTACTACTGGTACACGTACGAGCAGACCTCGTCGACAGTAACCTACGACATGATCTACGAGACGACTACCTACACCACCCTTGCGACCGACTACTACGACGCCTCCTCCTGGTACTCCTCGATGTCCGAGAGCCTGACTTTCGAGCCGCCGAGCGACGCGCAAACTAGCCTTGCCTCGCTCCTTGGGGAGACGCCCAGTGAGACGGCAACGGCGACTGTGGACGATTCCTTTGGCACTACGTCGGGCGAGCCGGCATCGGCCGGCGCTTCTGATTCAAGTTCTAGTTCTAGTTCGAGGTCGTCGAGGACGTCTGCCGGTGCAACGGCTTCGAGTGCAGTGGCGTCTTCGACTTCGTCTACTGTGGCGGGAGCAGGGGCGAGCTCGGCTAGTTCAGTGGTTGTGGAGTCGGTGCTTACGGGCTTTGCGGTTGTTTGCGGTGTTTTGATGATTTGGTTGTAGGAAGTTGATATCGGGAAGGATCCTTCCTCGCTTTGTGTTCTGTCAGAATATCATTTCAGTTCCCCCTAAGGCAGAGAAATAGTCTTTTTAATTGGCATTCTTCGTTGAAGTCCTTTCCTGCACATTAATCAGTCGTCAACCAGCTATCCGCTCCGAGAAGTCATTAGCCACGCGGAATCTCGAGCGTCATTGTTATCCATGCCGAACCATATCCATGTCACGGTATCTTCTCCTATACCTTTCTTACTCATCCACTCATCCCCACTATCCTCCTCCCCTTCCTCATCAAAGTCTATCCTACTCCGGAACACATACATTCTCCCGACACGAGCTTCAGTCGATCACTCGGTCATAACTCCTCTGACCACAACGAACAACCTCGCAACCAGCCGCTCCCTCATCTCCTTACGCTGTCAACCTCTCCTCTATGCTCTTCTGCTCTTCCGCGAGGCTCCGTGTGGTGAGGCAATCCACAACATCCCCGCTCTCCTTTCCACACCGAGCCCCTCCGCCTCGAGAAACCGATACGCTTCCTGCTCTCCTTCTCGGTCACTCTGCGCCTCCGCGCCTACAGCTTAGAAACACTTAATGATGCTCGTCTGTAAGCTGGGCGATAGTTGAGGCTACGTTACTGTGGACGGACGTTGAGGCAAGGACGCATCGTAGGGCGAGGTGGCGGAGTAGGCTAGGGTACGGGAGTCGGGGGGGGGGGTTAGAGGGTGCGAGTGCAAGGTATGCACACAAACGTTTTCTGTCTGAATGGAAACGAAACGAAGAACACTCGAATATGCCATTGCCTCAGTACGGAAAACCAAATCCCAGCACAGAAAGCATGATGCAAAGCCTTGCCGATGTGGTAAGGTACGAAAGACCAGATCCCACGGGAGAAACCATAAAGCAAACCATAAAGCAAACCGTAAAGCAAAGCCTTGCCAACGTGCCCCAGTTATGCAAATAATGGACGCTTATCCGAAACGTCCATCGTAGCCCAACCAAAATGCTCAGCGCGTCATGAAAGCAATAATGATCTGGACGCCAGCAATGCTGCCTAATCCATGCATTCTCGATCCAAAGCAATCGCAAAAGCAGTACAAATCATTCGTTATCCGTCGCGTGCCCTGTTGGTCCTTGCGAAGTGTCTAGCATCTGTTAGCGTGATCACCTTCGATACTCATCAATATACTTACAATCCATAGTAACAAAAGCCCGATCCACCTCCTTCAAAGACTCCAGGCAATATTGCAGGGTCTCGGCAATATCATGCGCCTCTCTCAACGGCGTCTTCTCGTCCATCAGGATGTCGACTTCAACCCATACGCCGTCTCCCGCATGGTAAGCCTTCATCATCTTGTATCCGCCAACTAGCGGGGAGAAACGCCACGCCATGAACATCAACTTGCGTGCGGTTCTGTCGTCGGCGGCTTCACCAGTCAGCCTTGTGACGTTTTCGATGCACGTGCCAGCCCAATCGTAGATGATGAAAAGAGAGAGAATGGTAGCGCCGACTGGATCAAGCCACCAGACGTTAAGCTTGTTTCCGATAAGAGGGAAGAGTAGTGACAGGGTGTTGAAGTAGACGTCGGTCTTGCAGTCCTGGGCGAGTGCCTGGACTTGCGTTGTCTTTACGCGAGCACATCCGATCCAGATTGTGCCCTTTACGACAATGGTCGCGACCATGGAGAAGATTGCGGCTGGTGGCAACGTGGCTGTGGAGTGGTCACCGCTGGGGAGAAGCTTTTGTACCGACTCTTGTAGAATTTGTAGGAAGGATACGACCATGATGATCGAAAATACGAGTATGCCGAGGGGCTCAAGGCGACGACGTCCCACTGGGAACTTCTTCTTCAGCCTTGTAAGCCTCCATCCAACGAGTTTGTTTGTGGTCCAGATTATGATCGTGCATAAGAGGTCGAGCGCGGAATCGACGAGGGAAGCGATGAGGGAGAGAGAGGAGGACCAGATGGCAGCAACGCCTTTCGCGGCGAGTAGGAGGATGTTGACGATGACGTTAATCTTTGTTGTGTTAGCAGATGTATTCCTCTTAGTATAAGCAACGTACGTTGATAGCCCATTTCGCATTCCTGTCGGCTTTTCGTCGCCGCTCGCGTTCATCATCAGGTAGGAAGCTTTCGATGTTCTCTTCGGTGTCGTGCAAAGGGCCGCGCTCCTCAGCTACGCCATCATGATCAAGATCTCGGGGCGCCATGCTGTCCAGTACGTCGTCTGCGACTGACATAACAATCATGTCGACCTCGAGCCAATCGTCCAGTCGGCGGTTCTGCTCTTCATAGAAACGTCGAACTTTCTTCTTTTGGATGGCTTTCAACTGGTGATGCATAAGTCAAAGTCCCGAGAGTGATTCAAAATAACACTGTGAAGAATGTGACATACCTTCTCGTCGCTCTTCCTAAACTTTTCTAAGCCTTTGTGGTCAACGCTATTCAAGAGTTTCCGCTTCATCTCTTGGGCGCGCTTTTTATCCATCGTCGCTTCAACGGCATCTTTGAATCTCGTCCGCGGGGTTGACGATGTATGATGTCCGTTGCCATTCTCCAGATCGACGTGGTTGAAGGTGTTGTAGCCATCATTCGAGCCTTGCGAGATCAGCTCGCGGCGCCGTGATGCTACCATGTTTGATGTCGGGTATGATATCGTTGTGTGAGAAGAGACAGTGTCTCAAAAGGGGTATGCGGATGGGTGGGACGATCCGGGGAAGGAGGATGTGGAAGAACAAAAGGAACACAAGATGCGAAAGTCGCGCCGCATGATCAAACGCATCATTCGGGTATGCGCTTTCCTGTATCCAGGCAGGCTGATCCCGGATATCCTGCCGTGATCCAGGCACCATGGTTAGCTTCCGCAAGCTTGTTATTCCCTTGGGAAAGCTGGGACGGATGATGCTTGCGACGAAACTTGGCTGACTCATGACGTCACTCTACCTGACATGCATCGCGAAGTCAGGTGATGTCTCCTTGGCGCTTGAACTCATTTTCCATCTCTTGATCCGTGAACGTCAAACCTTCTCTTTGTGTGATTGTGGATTTTTCATGCTCAGTAAGCACCCTAAGTCGAGTCTCGAGTCCGTTATCATGTAGATGGCTATACTGCCGATGTGTGGGCCGGTTCTGCTTGTTGAGTCGTCGCGCGGACGAGCGCCTGGACCTTTCATCTCCTACTGTTTGTGAGAACGGAGAGGTGCCACTTTCCTTCCAAGGAGGGGTCTCGCAGCCTGCTTTCTTGCGTTAGACATGTGTTGCCACTTCAAGAAAGACGGAACGGTCTTCATACCTGTGTGCTCGCAACGTCCTGAGCTTCATTTGGGCCTGGGACCGGCAAGCTCGCAGTCTACCAATTGTAAGCATATTGTGTGACTTGAGAGAGTCGTCTGAACTCTTACCACTGCTGGGACGCTGTCCTTGTCCTCAACTTCATCGACTTCATCGAGTCCGCGGCTCTGCTTCTTGCGCTGTATCCCAGTGTCTACACCTCTGTTAGCTAGTTGCCCATAATGTAATGTCGGGTCACTTGTACTCACCTTCATCCGTCGTACGCTTAGCGGGGGCATTCATGGTCTCCATCCGCTGCGGTCGATGCTTCTTCTCCTGCTCCTGGATGTCGCGAAGCCAATTCATGATGTTCTCCTCCTTCTTGCACCAGTCCAGCTTCTTGGCGATGCGGTTCTTATAGAACACTCGCTTAGACCACGCGGCATTGCTGGTAAGCTTCATGATCGAATTCATTGCGGCTTCGCAATCTCACTGCACTGCGCCCAATCGATCAGGTGATATTGTGCGTTCGTAGCACTGAGCTGCATGAAGAGCTTTTCCACAGACTCTTTGCGCTGTGTGTAGTGGAGGGGGCAGTCTGGAGTTGGTGGGAATGGATTTACGCCTTTTGCCATAAAACGCGCTATGGTCTCACTAGCGATGTGAACCCAAGCAGTAAGGACTCTATGCCGGTCGGTTTCCTTGTTGTTGACCCAACCTTTAAGGGCTTCGTTGGCTGCGTCGATGTCGCCGTGGAAACGATCTTTAATCACGTCAAACGCCATCTGATATGATGCTCGATCTTGTCGTAGACCATATTTCGAATTGCTCAGACCGTGTTGTGTTCCAAACTGGTTATAGAGATCATTCATGATCTTGACATTGCAGCTGACGGCGTCGAACATGTATCTCTCGTACTGCTCCTTGGTGAGAGGCCCGGCTGGGTGGTCGTAGAGTGGTGAGCCCGTAGGCTGGGTATCCACCACTTTCATGGTAACGGGAGGCTTGACGGAGGTGGTTTGCCCACTGCTTGTGGGGATGTTGGAGGCATTCCGCAGCGGACCGACTTGGATGGGGGCAGGTGCTGGTGCTGGTGCTGGAGCTGGAGCTGGAGCTCCCAGAACCTCACCCATTAGGCCCAAGAATGAGCCTTTCGTCGGCTGCGGTGCTGACACGGTACTGCTCGATGGCTCCGCAGTGCTAATCTCCATAACATCGTCATCCTCTTCTACCAAGACTTCACCTTGTACAACAACGTCTTCCACTACCTCTTCCTCATCCATCTCGATCTCTACGCTCACCGCCTGAGGCACAGGGGCGGTCGGCGCAGCAGCAGGGGAGTCTCCAGGGGCAGGCTCGGGCTCAGCTTGGTCCTCCATAACGACTTCTGGGCCTTGGACAGCGCCCAAAGAAGTTCCGTCTTGGATGGTACACTCCTCCATGACCACGTCAGGGGAGTCGGTCTGGTCAGGCCTTGCGTTGGTGCTAGACCGCAAAGACCCATATCCAGAGTCATCCTCACTTGTGGGTTCGGTCGTGAAGCCCTCATCTTGTGTGTAGAACGCTGGGACGAGATTTGCGTTGTGGTCGAGGGCAACATGGTCCCAATATTTGTCTCCAGTATATGGGATGTTGAGGATAGCACGTTGCAGCCATCTTTCGTAGCGTGTCGGTGCAGATGTCGGTTTGAACAGATTGCAGGACGGAATGGACAAATCTCGCTCCCAGCCTTGACTGCCGAGCTTGAGCGCAGTCATTCTCTTCACCAAGTCCTCTTCCGGAGTGAAAGGTTCGGCCTTGCGGCCTGCGCGGGATGACTTGCACAACACTTGATATCGGAGTTTGCAAGAAGAAAAAAGTTCGTCATCATCGTCAGTCTTGGGTGTGTTAGTACTTTCGTTGAGATCAAAGCTTCACAGGGCTAACCTGAGCGACAGCCCTCCAGCCAGCATCAGCTGGGTTCAGTCTCCTCCAAAAGGCTGCGTCCTGCAGCAGAGACGGCATCTTCGCGCGCAATGAGGTATATGGTATAGTCAATGAGGGAGAAGTTCACTTGTGAAGGTAAAGAGCCACGGAGTGTGTTGAAGTTGTGGTGGGTTGGCAAAGGTTCCGTGTTGTGAGGGGCGAGGAGGTGAGTGGGCGGGGTTTATATTGTTCCTGAATGGCGCGTGAAGCCGTGCTGGCGCGTTTGCCTGCGGCCCTGCAGGCTAGCGTGACGTAGTGATGCGGTGAAAGAGGTGGTATTTGAGAGTGACCTCGAATTGGTCGGTGCCCGCTCACCGCGCGTTATTCTCCTCACCGATTCATCCAGCCACAACGTGCTTGCCCTTCGTAAGTGTTATCGGCGTAGAGAGTGGCCGATGGCATCAAGGCAAGTGGCTTCAACTGGCTCCGTTCGATGATTTATGATATACTCTGTGGAGGATTGGATAGGCTACTCGAGGTTGACGGAGGCCTAGAATGCTTTGATACAACCTTGACCTGCTTCTAATTAGCGAGATACATAGACGAGTGACTACTTCAATAGCACCAGACTTCTCCGAAGTTATCTCACTTGGTTGCGAGCAATTCGATAGACCACTTGTCAGTTTCTGACAGTGAGGAAATCGAGTCCCAAGATCTTGTATTATGAACCAGCTCACATATCCCACAATAATTCCTCAAAAGCTTCCCAGAGTCCATCCAAGTATCCCAGCATTGTCCAAACCTTACTACTTCGCAGCCGACCTCCAGCTACGAACGCACTGAAGGTTCTCTGATCATCAACGGCGTCTTCAGAGTATATTGGACTCCCGAAAACCGACTGAGGTCTGCTTCAAAGATCTCCACGTCTTGAAATCCGAGCTTCTTGTAAAACCCATGCGCGTCGTAGTTGGACTCCAGATACATTGGAATCCCAAGTTCATCTGCCTTCTGCATGCCCCACTTCATGAGCAGGCCTGCCGCGCCGCGCCGTTGCTGTTTAGGATCCGTATGGCATCCGTGTACAACTACATCTAGTCAATCGACCTATCTGCTTTTGAGTTGTGAGAAGGTGAAGCAAGTCTTCGACATACAGATGTGAGGTCTACTCCCCATTATCTTTTTCTTCTTCCTCCCCATCTCACCGAAGAACAAATCGCACGCCTCCTTATTTATACCTTCTCCGGAAGGGACCGTTCTCTCTGCTGCTGCAGCTCTTTCCGGGGTGTCGAAGATGTAAAACTTAGCGAAAGAGATCATCTCCCCTGTTTTTTCGTCTACCGCTTTAACGTAACGAACTGTAGGATCATTTTTTCGTTCAGATATGAATCTGTTGACCCTCTGTTCGACTGAATCAGCAGGGATGGGTCCGGGAAAGAAGGCCAATAGGAAAGGGTCAGTCGTGGCCGAGGCACCTTTGTTGTAAGCAAAGCGCTCTATTTCCAAGGAGCGAGGGATATCTGAATCAAGAGCGTCTTGTACAACGATTGCCATCTTTCTGTATAACCCGTTAATGAATATCTAAGAGTTGAGATTTGACTGCGTCGTTGCCTGGGCGTATTGCGTACATATAGCTCTACAAGACTGGTGGTCCAAGCGTAATGCGCTAGTCTTAGGATAGCAGCCGGTCAAGCTCCGAAGGATGCATAAGAATTTGGTAAGGTATGATTCGATCTGGGATAGTCAGCCCTTGACGCCCTTCGTTGTTCTCGCATTCGAATCCGCATTCAGCTCACCGTCAATGATTTTTGGCCGTTCCTACACGTCGCCACTTATCCATTCAGCCTGGATTTCAGCCCAGAACTCATAGTATTTGCTCTCCATTGTGTGTTCAGACCAGATGAACTTTTGGAGGATGCCTTTCAGAGAAAGCCAGTCCTCATGCAGATGTGACAGGGTTCCCCGATATGTGCTCAAAATAAGGAGCGAGGATTGCAACCTTGTCTCACGCTTTTTCGCCAATGCGCCAATGGCGAATAAAAGCCATGTTAGCAACTTTGGCGATTCTGAGCAGATTGTTCGATTTTTGGTTTTCGATAGTGCCCGCAGAGCATTCCTGGCGCACCACTCGAGGACGTAACACCCTTCCCAGATCGCTGTAGAGAGGTTGTATGTGCAGTAGAAGGTGACGAGTAGACTAGCTTCATAAAGCGGGTCTTCTACTCCAACACCTCTCCACTCAGCTACAAGGTTTGTAATTCGGGATTCTATCCAAGCTTGAGCATCATCGATTCTGAGTTCATACAGCGAAGATCTCCCTTTCCTTCGTTCGTCATCAATGAGGGCGCATGCTGTATTTAGATCCGCAAGGACATCAGTAAAAGGGGTAGGAAATCCATGATGAAGTTCTTGGAAGCCTTGTGGCACGACACGAAGAGATGTTTGAGGAAACTTAAGGTCCCAGCACCATTCGGGAAACTGTTCATGGGACAAGATACGTGTAGTGCCAATGAGCAGCGAACCGTAAAGATCTTGCCTGCACAGGGTAAGCACGTCACTTTAGATGGAATCTGTGTTCAAAGCCTTACCAAAACAATGCTCTTTGAACGACCCCATGCACAACACCGTTTGTATTACCTTCCCATCTTATGAGTTTATCAGCGGCCTTGATATGCATGGAGATATTGTCTCGGGCATCCTCTCCCTCGACACGATACTATAACCGGTAAGCGACGTACTAGGTGGCATAGCCGGAAGTGAGTAAGGCGAACTTGCCTCAAACCCTATCAGAAGAAGCATCGCTGTCAATGTGGAAACCTTCGTTAGACTGTCGGGATTTCCCATGGAGCGCCGAAACCGGGCACCTAGGTTACCCAATAGCTCGCCTCGGTGCACCAAGCATTCGACGTTCGGTACGTCTCTATTCGCCGCGAAGGCCAAAACTAGGGAAAGAGCATGGAAGAGAGCCGGGTCTGTTAAGGCCCCTTGAATAACAGTGTCCATGCCTTGGAACAACATAGTCCCCGTATCATCTACACAGAAGATTGGCTCTGCTGCTTGCTTTGCATACTCTACGTCAGGTCAACAATACGCACTCATTTGAAGAGGAGCCAAAATGTACTTACTGGTTCTCATTAATACACGCAAACGTTCAGGAGATGCTGGCAGACAATCGAAGGGATCTAATCGGCCTGCGGACGGCGGTGGCGTGATTGGGACTGCTTTGGTTTGCACACGCTTCTTGATAAGGCTGTGATCGTGAGGATCAACCTCGATCGCGACAAAATTGCTTTGACTCTGCACTGCCTTGTCTCTCGTCTTTTTCAGCGTTGTCCGAATCGCATGGGCCCGGATAGTCTTCTGATGACGCTTGTCCTTGATCTCGGTCGGGTTTGTCACCGTGACAAACTGGAAATTGTCCATGATGGGCAACGGAGGAGGTGATGTTTCGACGTCTGGGGAACGACCCCCTTTTGTGCCCACTGTATATCTATGGAAGGCGCCTGAGCCATGATTGCGACCTAGGGAAGTGGAAGGTTGGCCGTTAGCGTTCCAAAGTGGCAAAGTGCGTGATTATGCATCATTGAGCTTACCTAATCACCGATGCAACAACAATTGGTGCTAGGAAGTACAATATCGATCTCTTCCTCTCTGCCGAGTACGACAACCTGGAGATCCCTCGCAGCGTATCTGTGCGTATGTGAGCACAATTACTGTTGTCTCCAATCACTAGCTACGGCTTACGAATATACATTTGGTCCCTCGATGACGTCAAACCTGGGGGCTCCCTGTGTTTGGCCTCATCACCACATCCAAGGAATGTCACATCAGGCAGATGCTATTATGATATTATTCGCTGTCCCTTGTACTGAAAAATAGCTTGGATGGCAATTCTGGCATCTAAAGTGCCAAGCCGCTATACCAACCGCACCTGAGTGAAAGACCATTCACGGGCGTCCAAAACTCGAATAAGATGATCAAGGTTGGTCATTTCTATACGCAAGCTCAGTGAGCGGCGACTGACAGTATCAGCAGAGAGAGCCGTAGTTGCAGCTATCTCCTGTACCACCGGTAACCTTGACTTCGCTGAAGGTTATATTCGAACAGCTGCCGCTACCACAAAGTACATAATAATCCTTAGCCTTAGATGTCACAGTACCAGTCACATTCTGAAACACCACATCTTTGATAGTCACACCATTCGTAGGAGTGCCGGATGGACCGCCATTCAGGTAATCCTGCTCGACGATCTGAATTCATTGTCAGCCTAAGTCGGTTCCACATGTATAGCACTTGTGCCACTTACGATTCCATAGCTACTGATGTTCGATAGCGCGATGTTCTGGTAGACGATGTTCTGGACCACGCTGTTGGTAGCGCCAGAGACAGTCTTGATGCGGACACCGTTCTGGCTGTTTTTGACAACACTGTCGTAAAAGGAAATATCCTTAATAGTAGTGTCACCTGTGGCGGTTAGTCTATTCCTCGAAAAGTGTACGTATCGCTTTCGTACTGCCGACACTGCCAATTGAAAGACCGTGGGAGCCGTCGCAAGACGCGTTCCTGACAGTCACATTGCTGGCACCGCTACTGACGGCAACGCAGTCGTCTTGGTTGATGACGGTAATATCCTGGATAAGTACCTTCTGCATGTCAAAATCAATGTCACATCCAGCCGATGTCATGTCTTACATTTGTGGCTTTCACATTGAAGCCGTCCGTGCTAGCGGTCAATCAGCAATCTTCCGCCTAGTTTTTGGGCTATTCATACTTATGTGCGGCAGGCTTGCCACCTGACAGACTGTTTGGAGCATTTCCGGCAGAGTTGTTCAACTTGACGTTCTGGACCACTAGATTTGAACCTCCAAGCGTAAATCCATGAGCAGGGTAGTTCTGGATCGAAAGGTTTTCAATAAGCGACTTTGTTCCTGCGGCCTTTACCTGGATGAAGTGACCCGGTCTGTGATACCCCGATTAGAATAACAGAGGTATAATCGAGTTTGGGCGAGACGCACTTCTCGACACCATTATCACCCTGGCCATCCCACCACGCTTGGCCGTTACCGTCGATAATGGCTCCGGACGCAGCAGTAATGTGAAAATCAGTACCACCAATCAAGATCAGTGGGTTTTCCCAAGCTTTAAAACCGAAAGTCTATAATCGTAAGTCTGAGCTTTCTTCTCGATAATTCTAGTATGCGGCACATACAGTGGTCCCAGCAAATGTCACAGTAGTGCTGGGTTGCACTTTCGTAAGGTCGAGCTGGCTGCCAGCAGGAACAGCAATGTTACTAAGAGTAATAGCAGTGCACGAAGCAACAGCAGCAGATACGTCGCTGTAGGCCGTCGCTGTGCAGGATGTCGCTGCAGGGGCACCGAGCGACGTTGTAGCTAGCAAAGCTCCGCTCAAGAACGAGAGAATGGGCCTGGCCATCATGATTTCACCACTCAACAAGCGACCGCGAATCTAAGCTAATGACAAGATGCGAGTGCATGAGATGTCAACATCACGGCGGAGTCTCGTATTTAATGTCCGCAATATCGCTATCCAGGAACCACTACACGTCCGGAAAGCGTGTCGTCCGCACATCTCAGCTCGAAGCGTAATTTTTCCGCGAGTCCATCAATAGGAGGAACCTTGCGTGGCGAAACATTAATATGAATAGCCGGCATCCGGTAGCAAGCGATCCCTGCAATTCTTCCGTCTTCGCGTTTCGCAACACCCATTGCAGCAAAATCTAAGCTTTAGTCGGGCACGAGCGCAAAAAGCTTGAGATTGCTTGGTGCTTCGTGTTGAGTTTCGTCCGAAGTGTTTTGTACTCTCTATGGTCGTTGCGGGGTATTTAGCCTGGGTGTCGATCAGTTTCGCCATATAAGTACCCTGCGCTTGTGTCTCTTTGATGAAAAGTTTGTGGAAAGGACTCAATATCAATGGCATCGACTTGAATGTGTTCCCTAGGCTTCGGATTGTTTCGCCGTCAAGTCGAGGATGAGGTTGGTGTGGTTGTGAGCTTAGTCTATTGTGTGAATTCATAAAACATCAGGTGGATGCGTACATCCCTAGTAATCTACATATTAGCTCGGCCTAGGATAATCACTGTATTCCTTTCTTGTCACCCATACACCCTCTCCTCTCGGGATCTCCAGTGTTCCATTCGACTCTTTCAGCAGTGTCTGATCAGGCCACTGGCTCTTGATTATCGTATCATCTCCGATGGGTATCAGCTGCTTGAAGTTGAGTTTCGTGCTAAACACGATTTGTCCGGTCTCGGCTTTCAGCTTCACGTCCCCTCCTATGGTGACTCTATCAGAACCCTTGTTAGGGTCGCCGGCGGGCCTGTGCGATCCGAAGAGAGTAGGGTATGGGGCGAGACAAGAGGTGCTGAGATGCGAACAGAGCCTGTTCAAGGCACGATCGGACACCTGAGCGGCCTCCAGAGCTTGGTCTTCAAGTATCCGTCTTGCACCTTGAAGCGACAGTGCGTAGCCATACATACAAAGGCCGCGATATGGCCTATAAACGACGCGATTGAAGGTTCCATTCAATGATGCGGGAGTCAGATTCGGTTGTCGCCGAGGGTAGCCCCAGAGAGTTTGCGGTACTGCTGTTGGGTCATCGCGAGTGACCCAGTAGCGTTGATCGATGCTCTCGATGTTCCGAGCTCCACAGTGACCGACCCAGAGTGCGTCCCATCCGTCTCCGTACGGGGAATTTGTGACAGTGTTTTCTTGCTGCATGATGTATCGCGTGCCGTGGGCGAACTCAACGAGTTGGCTTTTGATGTTGACGTCCCAGTCCGCGTCATCTTCCATGATCAATGCCGATTGTATCTGCTCCTTGACTATCCTGAAATCGTTAGACGAGATCGATCAAGGGCAAGCTTCAGCTCACTTCTGAATAATGTTCATATGCGCCCTCCAACATCCAAAAGTAGCGTTGGTTTCCTCCCGATCCCAGGTCTCCGGTATCGCCTTATCTGGGACCTTGCTACCATCGACACCATCGGACCACTCGAAATCGATGCCCGAGAGCGATGCAGCCAGCGCGAGTGTATCCCGCTTGTCTGTTCTCTGGGGCATCGAAGCGACAAAGACCCGGGCAAACTGAACCGAGTTAATGTATGCGACGAAGTGACGAGAGGCTGTAACGTACACCGAGTGTAGAATTTCTAACATCCGATACCCCAGCTGCCTTGATCAACTTCCCGTAAGTAGCTTGTGCCTGCTCTTTTGCCCCTCCTATCGAACCGTACGCCCACATGAAGGAAAGCAACATCCACATAACACCCAATGCGCCCACAAACAGCAAAGGACCGCGCGTCAACATGATGAATGCAAAATATGAACAAAGAATGTCTTGAGTGGGCGAAAAAGAGGGACTGAGGGGTGAGACTTTTCGAACGCGGGAGAGGTACGATTACAACAATGCGCCCAGCGCCCAAGGGGGTGGGACAGGATTCGGGCTGGCGCCATATTGGTTTTTGACATGTCTCCAGGTGTGATGAGGCACGATGGCGTCGGTCGTGGCCGATAGCTTCGTTGATAATTGGACGAGGTGTCGCGTGGCTGATCGACCGCTGCCGCATTGGAACCTGCATATGTCCAATTTAGGTTTCAGCTCGCGTGCTCAAGGGGCTCAAGCCACATGCTAAGTCAGATCTGCAGCCTCGAATCGCAGATTGTCCGTCAAAATGTTTCTCTTCTCTGATAGTTTAGGTGGGTGTCGCCTACCTATCGTCTGTAAGTTGGGCGTCGACGATATTCACGAGCGGACGTTCCATCCCTCAACGAGTCCCCTTCTCCCAAAAGCAATGGAATATTTGTTGTATGAAGAAAACTGGGGATCATCACTAGGAACTGACCCCTGCATGAACTCGATCGCCTTATCGCTTGGCTAGCGCATCTAGTGAGTGCCTACCTGGATCTCAACGTACCGGGTACCCTAGGTACCCTAGGTAACTACGGTGCCCATGCGTCTTCAAAGGCGCGGCCTCAGACCCCAGTGGTAAATTTTAGCGATGCGCTTCGTCTTGATAAACTCCGCGATGCATATAGCTAGGTAGTCCAGCCAATACTCTGTTCACTATGCGTGTTGCCAGTGTCGGCCCCCATTCCACGAAGCTTGTCCGAAGTTCGCGCGAGTATCGATAACCATGAAGAGACGACGGATGCCTGCAGCCGAAGTCTCCAAGCTGAGATTGGGGGGCTTCGTGCGAAAACCCGACATGAGTCAGTATTTTCGCGATTAATCGCACTGGATGACTTATATCATCGTATGATGATACATGTGAAGAGAATGTAGCAACAGATCTCTCATGACCCATGAGGTAGATCCGGTCATTCCAAGGACGACTCTCTCTACAGGTAGAAAGTATTGAAAGACCCTATTCGTTCGATGGAAAGGGTCCAACAGTATTGCAAACTAATTACTACTATGTTCGCGCCGTCAGTCTCACGTCCAAGTTGAAAATACGTTAGATGGGGGCAACTCTCTAGCCGTAACAATGCATTTTCTCCCTGCACCATCGCTCCTACACAAGTCGTGCTTAGCGTGTTCATCTAGATCTTGCTCAAAATGTTTGCCTCCGCGTTTGACTCCTTGAGATACCACGCTAGATCACCACCAGTCATCTCGCGCTCGGTGTGGCCTTTCCCAAGATACCTGAAACGGTTGCTACCGGTATATTCAATGCTATAATCTTCCCACCGAGGTTGACTCAGAAGTTCCATGAAATGCAGGGCCGATCCGCAATATGGACCCCAAACCTTGCCATCAATCTTTCCGTTCTTATACCTATTCTAGGTGTTAGCAATTTGTTGAATCGTATAACATAAGGGGTGATCGGAGACTTCCCATGACCGGCAGTGGGAGGTCCAGACGAGCTCTTTCATTAAGGTATCCTTGTGTTCTTGAAATTCATCTACGGCCTCCGGAGTAGGTGACATTGACTTGACATTCTGAGTCTGGAGCTTTTGCGTCACCATGAAAGCGTACTTCAAACTTTGCTCTAGGCATGCCAGCAGATCGCCATTTGCAAGTGGGAAGTTAGGGCCAGTAGCCACTGCGACAAGAATTAGAGGGCAAGAGTACTGATCATATAAAGATAGACATACTGAAGTAATTCGGATATCCGTCGACTGCGATAGATAGGTAAGACCGAGGCTCATCTTGCCAGTAATCCCTAAGGTCGCGATCGTTTGTCCCAATAAGCGAGAAGGACGGTCGATATGACGTATCGAATCCCGTAGCGCATATGATGACGTCGAAAGAGAGGTGGGTTCCGTCAACCATCTGGATACCATCGTTGGTGATGTGCGAAATAGAATCCCCTCGCACCACCACATTATCAGCTGCAAGGGCTTCCAAGTAGCCATGACCGGGGGTCATGCTTCAATCTGACATTTAGTTCATGACGTAACATCGGTTTCGGAGAACATACCGGCGACAGCCAACAGCAAATGATGGAATAAGGAGCGAAGCTAGGTCCTCTCGACCGAGTCTCTGTGCCATGGTGGATTTGAACTTTTCCAAAAGTTCTCTCTGTATGGCACTGTTCTTGAAATGCAGAGAGTAGAATCTGTTTGCGCTGCTTCCCAACTTTCTCCGATAATCGAGAAATTCAAGCGGGTTGTTAGCCCATTTGCGTTTCTGCTCCTCCGAAAAGACAGCCTGTCTACCCTCTGGTGCAAACTCGGCGGCGAACTCAGGACTAATCCACGTTGGCGACCTGTTAAAGGAAACTAGTGACTTGGCCTCTGTTGTAAGTTTAGTTAGCTCAGATCTTCCCCACGATGGACCACTGGCCACACTAACTCTTTTGTATGATAGGAACAATCTGGATGGCAGATGAACCAGATCCGATCACACCAACTGTTTTCCCCTCGAATGAATAATCATCATCCCATTTAGCGGAGTGCACTTTATGCCCTTTGAAATTCTCGATTCCGTCGATCGCCGGCCACTTCCAGTTACTTCAACATATGTTAGTCTCTACAAGAACCTCAGATATGAACGGGACTAACTTCAAAAACCCACCAGCATTGATGAGTACATCACACTCATCGAGGATCTGAGTGCCGTCTACTAAATTTTCGATGGTCAATGTCCAAAGACCCCGCGTTTTCTCCCAGGTCGCCGAGGTCACACGGTGCTGCAGGCGGAGGTGATCGAAGACACCGTATGCCAGCGCTCGGCCTTTGTAGTATTCGTAGATTTCTTCCGCTCCGACATAGGGCTTCGACCATCTTGGGTTACCTTCCCAGGTATACGTGTACCCGTGGGCGGGGACGTCACACGCGCATCTGACAGATGGATATCGTCAAGTCTAATGGTGATGAATTGAGGGACGTGTTCAGAAATCTTACCCAGGATAACGGTTTTCCAGCCACGTACCGGTGACATCATGATTTTTCTCGTAAACGACGAGATCCGCTGGCTTTCCTGCGAACATCTCCCGAAATAGCTTGACAGCGGCGATGCCGGCGATTCCTGCGCCGACAACAATCACACGGACTCGGCGTGGCTGACCCAACCACTGGTCAGAGACCTGGTACGGCGAATGTGTTGAAGACATCGAATGCATTTATTATTCAAATCGATTTGTTGGAGCGTATACTGTATTCGTTCTGGCTGCTCTTTTTGTCTTGAGCAAAGGGGAAAGACCGCTACTTATGGGGAGTATTATGAGGACCTTTACCTTGGGCGTTTCCTGTTCAGACAAGCCTGTGGGATCTTTCGATGCTCTCACTCAGCTCGTTGATACCCTAGGTGCCTACGGCCCCAAGGATCTACCAAGCCGTATCTCAACTTCCCAAGGTTTGTTGTGATTTTTCCGCGGGATTTACCCACCCCACGTGAGCAGTGAGCCACATTCCGCACCCCAAGTCCGCCCAAAAGTGCGGGGTATGTGGCCAGGGGTTGTAGGAGTACTGGGCTCGAATCAGCAACATCGCAAATCTATAATAGCAAGCTCTCCGTCTATGGGTTCGCAATGATGTCTATTTCACTACTATTGCAAGTTTGAATATCACACATTCGATCACTGGCGCCTAGGAAAATGTCTCCCTCTACGCAGCACACACGCCGGGGCTTGGAAACCAAATGGCCCATCGCAGCCGATCTAACTGGTTCTGGCCTTCCCTTTCGCTTCGAAGGCGAGGTCGCAGATGTCATTGTCTACGGAGAGATCCCCCCAGAGATTGATGGCACCTTCTACCGAATCTCTCTCGATAGGTTTGCAGCCAAGGAGAACAGCGTACCGATCGATGGAGATGGCCTCATCTCTGGATTTCGAATTCAGAATGGCTATGTTGACTTCAAGATCAAGTTTGTTGGCACCGAGAGATACCGACTGGAACGCTCCGCTCGCAAGTCCCTGTTCGGGTTGTACAAGAACCCCTGGACCCACCACCCCTGTGTACGTGCTGCAGTTGACTCCACAGGTAGCACCAACGTTATCCGATGGGCTGGAAAACTGCTGGTCCTTGAAGAAGCAGGAAATCCTTACGAAGTGAACCCAGATACGCTGGAAACAATACGCTACGACCCATTTGCGGACCAGGTGAAGGCCAAGGCATATACAGCCCACCCTAAAGTTGACCCTTTCACCCGTGAACTTGTAGGGTTCGGCTACGAAGCCAAAGGCCCCGGAACCAAAGATATCGTCACCTACGCTCTGGATCACACAGGCAAGAAGACCGAAGAGACGTGGCTCGAAGCCCCTTGGTGCACAATCACTCATGACTGTGTGATTACCAAGAACTGGCTAGTTCTTTTGCTGTGGCCCTATGAGGCAAGTTTGGAGCGCATGAAGGCTGGAGGAAATCACTGGGCTTATACTCCTGATCGTCCAGCGTGCTTTGTGGTAGTCCCTCGCCGAAAAAGATCAGTAGCCCATTGGGATAAAGACGAGAAGTTTCGATTCTATAACTGGAAGCATTGCATGAACATCCACACTGCCGGTGCATGGGAGGGAGATAACGGCGAGATCTACCTTGAGAGCACTCGTGTGCATGGCAACGTTTTCCCTTTCTTCCCAGGTGTGGATGGAAAAGAAGGAATTGGGGAGGCAGCTGCGGACTTCGTTCGCTGGAAAATTGACCCCACTCAGCCATCTGACAGCTGGCTACCGGACCCTGAAATGATATTGGACCTTCCATCTGAGTTCCCTCGAATTGACGAACGCTTCATGTCTGAGAAATACAAGGTCATTTTCCTTAATGTCTTCATTCCCCAGAAAGCTGACGGCTCGACCAACGTTTTCCAAGGACTCAACGGCCTCGCTATGATCAACACAGAGACAAGAAAGCAGGAGTTTTACTATCCGGGGGATAATTGCTTTGCCCAAGAACCAGTGTTCATTCCCAGACGTCCAGATGCCCTGGAAGGAGACGGTTGGGTCATGTCTCTTATTGAAGATCGCAGTTCACGGCTTTCCGAACTTGTCTTCCTCGATACTCGAAACTTCAGCAAACCCATTGCACTCGCCGTTCTCCCGTTCCAAATTAAATCCCAGGTGCATGGCAACTGGGTGGAAGCCAAAGACCTTGGGGAGCGGGCCTCGTTAGTGGACACTCCCGAGGTCTGGCCGATTTCTCACAAGGGGGCTCTTGAGCCTCTATGAGACGAATGGTGTATGTACGTATTACCATCAGGTGCAATACCGCAAGGTTGGGTGTTTCCAGCTAGTGATTCCGACGACCGACGGCAGCTCAAGCATGCAACTCTTTTCTTATCGGGAGGAGAAAGTGATATAAAAATGCAATTGATAGTTCCCATGGAAACGGAAAATGGTATAATTTGGAATATTTGACTTACTATCTACTTCTCCATTCAATCATCTTACAGTAGGATGGAAATTGACCGGAAGGATGCGGACACCGTCCCCACTCCCAGTGCGTGCCTAGCTGGCTCTTGACGCGTAGGATGTTACTGCTTTTAGGGAGCCTTTCGAGGTAAAATCTGTCCAGAAGGAGGTATAAAACTATAAAGACTAGGCTAACTGTAAAGTAAGAAGAGATACTCGAGTATTAAGCTTAACTTGAGTCATTGTAAGTAATCTCTAAGAATGCTGCTGTACATCGGAACTTACGCTAATATACTTTGGGGTAGCTTTATTGCTCGTCAAGCTTTCTCCCGACAATTGGGGTTACTCGTGCACTTATAGCTAGTCAAGGAATAGATATAGCCTTCTTTAACCCTAGGACTAATGGAGACCGTCGTAGGATAACGAGGTGACAAAAAAATCAGTGGTTGTGATTCAATGGAAGACAACCCGGTTGTCATATGTACTTCCAGCAACGGGAGCGGCAAATTTGCGAACATCATAAGCAGGCCCAGCCGTCTGATAGAAACAAATTAGCTACGGCAAAGAACACCTTCAGGCCGTAAACTAGTAAATGGGGCCGGAGCAGGTCACCAACAGTATATTGATAATTGAAAGGAGATTCCCTTAGAACTGGAGCATGCCACTGTGGGCCAGCAGAGTCGCTTCTGACCGGGAACTGATCAATGCCCAGCGCGAATGCTACAGAGCATAACAGGGTGACGATGGGAAGAGAGGTCATGATGACAACTTCTGAATATATAATGGCCCTTGGCCTTCTTAATGTTCAGGGATTTGGAGAGGACTGAAGGAGAAGGGTGACATAGAAGCTACATATACCATGGTCGCGTAGGAATATATCGATGTGTTCTGGGTACAGAAAAGTGATGGCGTATCATGTGCTAGGAATGGGAGGATTCATGGCCCTGGGCGGATTTCCCGCTGAGACGCAAGAGTACCCGAGCTCCGGCGCGGTGAATACCCACCGCCATGACCCAAGCTCAGGTGCGGTGAATACCCATCGTAGTCTTGCACGCGTCTCGGCAAACTACGCTGTATGGACTTCCGGCCTGTGAAGGAGAAGCTTGCGCCCCGCCCCCGCAAATACCCCGCGTTTCATCCTGCGCAGATCCCGTCATGCATCTACCGGTACAACAGCTGCACACGTCGGATGGAACATGACGGCCGCAGTCAGGTAGGACAACTATGCCTCCATCATGAACAAACAGCGACTTACATGCGATATATGCGCGGTTTCTTTCGCCCGTGCGGCCCATTTGCAGCGGCATCGGCAATCACGTATTCATCACCCTTGTCGAGAGCCTGGGGTCGGTCTCTAATGTGGTCTTCCAGACAACGCTAAAGAAGCAATCTATTGTTCATCTTGCCTGTCAAGATTTACGCGCAGGCATGTTTGGCGTTTAGGCATTCAAGCTCTCACACCTTCTCATTCTTACGCGTCCGCAGAGACTCGTTGCGCAAACACTGGAGGTCGTGCCCTCTCCGAAATCTATCCGGGCTACCTATTCCTAGCCCAGAGTCGCGAGGCAGAAAACGACGCGCCTGTGACCAATGTGCTGCAAGCAAGCGTGCATGCAACTTCGAGCTCCCATGTGGGACATGCTTCCTCAGAGGCAGCTCTTGCTCCTATCGTAGGATGAGCCCTTCCACGTGTGGCAAGGAGGTTGCAGCCGATTACCTGGATTGGAACGAAGACGTACTGGGTCTGGGGTGCTTCGATTCCTTCTTTCCTGGACCCGAAAAGCCAACATTGGCGCCGAGTGACGCGACACCGACCCCGGAGTTCGCCATACCGATGACCCTTACAGTTGCGAGCCCGGACAACGATGGTGGAACTGACCCCCAAGCGCCTTCGTCTGCTGTAAGGCGACATACTCTCAGGGTGGAGAATTTCGAGTTCCTGATCAATTTTGAAATGGGTGGTGGCATCAACCGCATATTCAACTTCGTCACTTCCCTGGATCAAATTTCCAACGTTGACAGTTTCTTTCCGCCAAGTAGTCCTCTGCATAGCGGTTTCGTTATTGACGAGGATTGCCAGAAGCGCGAACGATCTAGCAATCTCGCCCAAGCCGTTGAGTGGCTATTTGATCCTCTGATACCCCAAGCCAAAGCCATCTGGGAAAAGCTCCTCAAAAGACCTCATGATCACAACGTCAAGTTCAACGATCGATGTATCGAATTCTTCAATCCACCAACCCTGCGGAGGTTGCTGGATTCATACTGGAGGAGATGGCATTGGCATTGTCCTATCATCCATCTCCCTAGTTTGGACCTCTCCCAGATTCCAACAGAGATGGTCATGGTTATGAGCCTCCTGGGAGCCTTCGTATCCCTTGATAATCAAGATGTTGAAAAGGCACGACAATGGCTTGACGTGACCGAAGATCTGGTCTTTTCGATACCCTGGTTATCGAGGCATGACTTTCCGCGGAAGATAGAACCCCCGCTGACACTTGAAACAAAATTGAGGCTGATGCAGACTGCACATCTTATATCCGCGTTGCAAATATGGGAAGGGACTGAATCCGCTCGGACCAGAATCAGAGACGTGCGGTACCTTCATCTCATCCAGGTAAACCGTGTCGTCGAATATGCTAGGTATGTCAAGGCTAATCTGGCATCCAGGTATCGCGGGAAGTAGATTGTGTCTACCAGGATCTTGGACCCGAGCTTAATCCCAGCTATAACTGGAAAGACTTTATCCTTGACGAGCAAGTCATACGGTAAGCAGATCTTGTGCCGCTTTGAATTTCTCTACTTCAAGGACCCCTAGATGTAAGCTGATACGAGGATTGGAACAGGACAAAAACCTTCATCTTCCTGCTCGATTCCGCTTTCACAATCTTCAACAACATGCCTCCTCGCGTGACGATTGCCAGTCTAACCTTCCCATTTCCTTGTCCTGACGAGTGCTTCCGAGTTGACAACAGAGAAGCATTCCTGCAGGCGATGCGGCAGCACAATCCGAATTACCCAAGATACCGGAAAATGTATGTCTGCGACGTCATCAGAACGCTTTGCGATACTGAAGCTTTCGATACTATGTTCTGCCTACCAGAGATGACAGTTTTGAATGAGTTCATTCTCATTTCAGGTATGGCCCATTCATCTACATAACGTTCTGAGCTTCAAGGTGCACTAACACGACGGCCTTGGACAGGTGTTCACTCTATAATCGCATGTCAGGAGATGTCCTGCTTTCTCTCTTCAACCACGGCCACCTCGCTCTTTCGGGCCCTAGACAGATGGCTTCATATGTGGAAACTGGGCTTGCAACAGTTCAAGTCGTATATGGAAGCCCAATTCCACGCTTCTCCGCGTGAGCCTGCCGCTTTCACTGGGTTCGCTCGACACTCGTACGAATATTACTGTTTAGCATTAGCTAAACTTGAGTTGATCAATGAGTTTTTAGGACAGAAGCAGACCTTGATTGTGAATGGGCTGGCTAAGGGTAATGTCAAGGGTCTTATCTGGAAAGCGAAGCAAATAGCCTCTAACAATAGCGATAACTTACTAGTAGGCTAGTAAAAGTTACGAAAAGGTATATAAAGGCTTTAGCGCCTTATATATATGCTTAGTAGTTAGAAATTACCACTTTTCTTTTCCCAATTGATTATTCCCTTGCATGATACCCAATTCTTTAAAACTAGAAGGAAAGATAAACGAAGATAATGCCCAATTGAAAATACTTAGAGGCGCCGTCAAATAATTTGGTCGTAGGAAGGAATGCACGCAAGTTCTCCTGCTGTGTGGAGGCTAGCCCTGCAAAGAAAACCAACGAAATGTCAGATTCTCGAATTACACACGCGACACCGATACAATAGGGGAGGCCGGGCTTTTGTCATGCTAGCAAAGAACCTCTCAAGTACCCCGCGTCCGGCTTGTCCCCTTAAGCAAAGGGACCTGCGGCTTTTCCAGAAGTCCACGAGGTGTTGGATGACTCCCCCGAGCACATATACCAATCAATACTAATCACATCCTACTTACCATAATGCCGCATAATGACGTGGGATCGCGATAGAGTCAACTTCTGTTCCCAAGTACTCAGGATGAACGTTGATGGGAGGATGTGAAGTTTTTGGTCGAATATAGGGTTACAGGGCAATCTTTCACTAAAACCACATTTCATTCCCACGAAAACGGCTTACAACAGCAGACGATATCAGCAAATAAATTGAAATCAACTGTCCGGATCAGAGACGTCGACTGATACTAGATAAACACATTAATATCACGAGCAGTAATTGAACCACGTTAGGGACCAGCCCAGAAAAGTTTTCTAGACGATGAACAAAATTCGAGCGCAGCTCAGAACCTTGTTACCATGTCTCATTTGGATCTCCATCGTCCAAACACTCCGCCTTCCGATTAAACTCCTCGACAGCGCCGAGACCGAACGCAATCTGACTCTCAGGCTGCCTCTGAACCTCAACAACATCCATCTGTCTCTCCTCCTCCTTCTCCTCCTCCTCCTCATCAAGCATCGAGCCCGCATTCCCATCCAGAATCTCATCCGTACTCATATACTCCTCCCCGGCCATCGGTGCCCCCCACCCCTTACACTCCAACCAATACCGAATCAAACTCAAGCCATAGAAATCCACCTCCCGATGCGCATACACAAAGCGATCCAGAGTCCACCCTTCCGTCCCAACCTTATCAACCAAGCGCTGCCCGCGCACATGACAAGAATCAAAGTCCCCCACCACGAATCTCTGCAGATCGAACGACACGAAGATATTCTGCGGCTTGATATCGCAATGCACAAGACCCAGCCCATGCAGATGGTCCAGGCCCGCTTCGATCTGCTGCATACAAGCGCCGGCGTTGAACCACCGCTGCGAGCGCACGAGCTCGTCCAAGTTCAGCGCGAACCGCTCGAAGCACAGGCCCGTGATGAGCATGCGGTCGCGGTGCATCACCACGCCGCGGTAGTCGCAGATGCTCGGGTGCGGATTCGCGTGCAGCAGCTCGCAGGTTGCGATCTCGCGGCGCGTGGTGCGCAGGACTATGTCGTCGTCGAAATGTTCTTTGCTGAGGCCGAGGAGGTCGAGGCGTTTGATGTAGATGTCGATGCTGAGTTCGATAGGCTCTTCCCCGTAGATGGTCATGCCGGGAGCTAGGGGTGGGTAGATGCGATCGATGTCGATGCGGCGAGGGGGTGTGTGCCACTTGGAGGGATCGGTCAGGTGGAGCGAGTTGAGTGGGGCGTCGGTGATTGCGAAGAATTGAAGCTGGCCTTGTTCGATGATGACTTTGTGGAGGTTGTTGGAGGCTGCTTGCCATCCGGCGAGTCTTACGTCTGGACGTGATAGGTCGATGCTGGTAGGGTACATGGAGTCCATGGTTGCCAGTGCCATGGGGCGAAAGACGGTAGTAAAGAGGTAATGTGCTTTGACAGGTAGGGTTTGGAAGTTCAGATCACATTTCTTGAGTTATATGCTCGGAGAGCATTGCCTGACATTGTGGAGATGGTACCTGCTTTGTGTATGGCCATGAGTTCTGCACAATGATGGTCAAGATTCCGTAGATTGGGAGAGCGGATGTCATGAAGACTTGGCGAGATGCAGTACCCTTAGCAAAGCAAGATCTCCTACGTTTGCAGACGATGATTTCAAACCCTGAAGATTGGGTTGCAGCTTTTGACGCGTGGATGTGAATTGGCTTCTCAATCGTTCAGCTTGACGAGATGTCTGAAGATGAGGTGATCTAAGAAGACAACACCCACCCCATATTATAACGTTGTATCACTTATCACTGCAAGCTTTTGGCGAAAGGGTCACTATTCCTTCTAATGAGCATAGTCGGATGGATATGATAGACGATAAAGACGTAGGATTTACCTATAAGCCACAAGTACACTGGAGGTACCGCAACGCCTTCAAAGCGCTTAATGGAGGCGGGAACATATCAATAAACAAAGTTCCGTACATTACACTGTAGGATGGTGTCAGTAGACGGATATGCCTTCTCCGAAATCGGCTTTCCAGAGCCTTTCTCTTTAAGCCAAAGTCTGATTCGACCCAAGCTGAAGTGATCATGCTGGGAATCAGCTACGGTTGCAATCCTCTTGTCGACGCACCAGCCTCGACTTCCGGCCTTAAGACGATAAGGATCACCAATCTTATGGCAGGAATCAAAATCCCCTATCACAAATGAACCGTTCTCATGGAAAATGTTTGCCGGCTTGAGATCGCAGTGAACAAGGCCCAACTTATGGAGATGAGCAACGCCGATTTCAATGTCAGCCATTGCTTTCTCTGCATCGAATGTCTGGTCTCTGTCTACGACGTCCTGGAGTGTACCGTCGTACTTCTTGAAGCAGAGCCCGACTACCCTCTCGCTTTTGAACCTCTGGATGGTCCCACAATCTTTCCAAGAGACTGCGGTGTCGGTGCAAACACCGTAGTATACTGCAACGTTTGGATGTGGGTTATCCTTGAGCAGTTCGCACACTCGAATCTCGCGCATGCTGAGCTTGGCTATAGTATTGCCGTCGACGATACCGCTGAGGCAACCGAGCCACCGCGCAGAACGGAGGTAGTTGGGACGCTTGATGTACATGTTCGGGTCGAGGAGCCCTGCTGTGATCTTTGTCATCGTGACAAGGTACTGAGGATACAGATTGACCAAATCAAGACGACATGGTGGACTATCCTTAATCCCTACCCATGTCCACGGATCAGCCCGCAAGATGTTAGTCTGTGGCTTGGTCGTACCCGCGACGTAAAAAGCACCCCTAGCACAGAAAAACACGGCCGTCATATTGCCCACCTTTTCGGCGTCTAGAATTCGTGGCCCTCTGCGGTCGATGGCATAGCGAGGGAGGGATGCAGAGTGGGTATCCGTTACAGTGGCCATGACGATGTTGGAAGCTCAGTCCGCTTGAGGGGAACATACGAAGCTATAAACTCCAGTGGAGCTACACAAAATCATTGTGTGGATTTCTAAACGAACACAATGCAATATTTTGAACAATGGTAAAGTGCCAAGCGTTTCGTTGAGTTGCCGATTTTTAGCTGGAGGGTGCTGCAAGTCTGTGTCGAAGAGTAGAGGGAGCGCTGAAGTCAGAGTCGAAAGTTGGATGTAGCTCACAGAGATCCTATCCGCTCCCAGTCTTTGCAGTTGTTGATATCTCATATCGGAAGTGTGGCTATTCGTGGCTGAAGTGTGGCTCCTGCACTCGAGTCCAAACATAAACACTTTATGCAAAACTTCAGGCGTCCCAAGACTAACGTATCCTGAAACATAGCGGGACTGGTCCACGCCGCGTGCGTTGACTTCATGTCACCTCAACCGCCAATTCCTTCCACACTCCTTTTGTTGTACAGAGCTATACGGGACCATTGTATTCTGGCGCATGATTCATTTTGTATATCGCGCTCGTTGATATTGCCAGGGATTTGTTTCGTCTGAAGTAGTATTACGCGATGCTGGATCAGCTTCCCTCGCCGACTCGATCGCTCAGCGGCCTCTCTCGCGAAGAAAAGACCTTCACTTTCGCCCATTTTACCTGCGAACATGCATGGGTCGTCGGAAATATCCTACGGAATGCCCTGCGTACCGCCGATGTGGCTGCGATCATCCACATCTCCCTCTCCTCCAACCAGACGCTGTTCCACTCGCCCAGCCTGCCGGGAATGGTGCCGGATAACGAGATCTGGGTTGCACGAAAACGCGCCACTGTGCTACGGTGGGGTCATAGCACGTGGTACATGGCATGCATGTTTGGCGGCGAGGATAGAAAGTTTGCGGATTATTATGGGCTGGGAACGAGCGAACGGGGCAAATATGCCATTGAAGGAGGAGGGTATCCAATATTCGTGAAAGGCGTCGAAGGCGTGGTGGGAGCCATTGTGGTTGCAGGTCTGGACGGCGACCAGGCGCACCAGGTCGTCGTCAAGGCGATGGAGGAATACAAGGAGTTGAGGGACGGGTTTCGGAGCCCGATGCGGAATATATTAACGGCCCTTAAATGAGCATCTGGCAGTGTTGCTTGCTCTATAAAGACGGAGACACGACAGGTCGAAAGCCAAGACGTCCCGCGACAGCATCGAACGCTACGGAGAAGCCGAAAAAGAAATGCCTCCCGGTATTGACGTATGCTGGATGTTTCTGCTTGCTCGGAATTACGTGCGTCGGCGCCATTTCGCTCGCCTCCCCAACGGTGAAGGAGTACTCAGCTACAGCCACGTCTAGGCTTGGAATGCCAATGGTGAGCTTCGTGCCTGGTTTGGCGCGGTGGACCCATTTGGCAGACCCATTCAGATTTGGATTTCTGATGGTTATGTTTGGGATCATACCTTCGTCCGCTCGCAAGTACATCTGTGCAACACCGGTATCGATTAGTGCGGAACCACGATTGTACACTTCTCCATTGACACTGAAGCACATCTTCACCATGGCCCAGTCCCGTGCGTCTTCTTCGTGAGTTAGGCCAGGCTCAAGGTTCGTGAAGACAAAACCTCGCGTATTCTCTGGTGTCAAGCCTAGATACACGCCCTCGGTCGAGATTGTGTAGCCTGTACGCAAGACACCTGGGAGAAGTAGCTCGCCGTTTATAGATTCGACATTTAGAAATGGATTCGTACGCGGAATAGCGTGCGGCTGGCCATCCCCGTGCTGATTCCTACCAAATCCAACTCCCATGTATGTGATCCTGGACGTATCCCGCGGTATCGGTGCGGGCCCATTCGGATTAAAGGGACAACAGGGTCCATCTACTTTAGCGTCGTACCATGGACAGACTACGCTTTCGTCCACGACCAAGACAGGGACGGTAGCGGTTGCATTTGTACCCTTGGGTCCATGGAACGTGATGGGGAGCTCGACCAACCTTCCATTGTACAATATTCTACTACTGGAAAGAAACTCATACGAGGGTGTCCCATCTTCGGGCCCTACCATGGGAAGTAAAGGCGCGCCTATTAGAATACCTGTCGAACCTGTATCCATTGGCAACTCGATGTCCACGCCGCTGATTGTGGCTTTGACTTGGGGTGTGTTTTCAGAGTCGAATTTATAGACAAATGGTAGGAATATGCTCCTCGTATGATTGGACATGTCGGCAAGAGACCCGGACAGTTGTCTGTGGCTCATTGTGTATACGTAGAGTGGGAATATGAAGAGGCCAGTAATAAATGCCTTTCGTCGATGTTTATAGGTACGGGCAGGCTCTGGGCGACTCGATGCCGAGAACGAGTCCGACGATATGCGTGGAGGCTTGTCCTTGTTTGTCGCCATTGCAAAAAGCGGTAGAGGTAGCTTCCGCAATTCAGGTCTTCAAGGAGAAGCAGAGGGCGCATCCAGATCCTCCCAAGGACGTACTGCGCATTAGTCGTGATGTCGAGCCGGTCGCGGATGCGGAAACAGCGTTGATAGGTCTACGTCACCTCTCCATCCAACGGCGGTCAGTGTGCTGGCACGCTTCCACGCTGCGTGATACCCCGGCCGGCCCCGCTGCATCCTACAACTTCTCTTACTCTTCCCGTGCTGAAGTCAGGCATGCAAGAATCTAGTCGCGAGATCCGTATTGAAGATGGTGATTTCGAAGCAGAGTGCGAAAGTCAACGGGGCTGCCCAGCTCTCCCGAGGTCGGTACGACTCGCCCACGTGATGGTGATGCATGGAACGTGCAGGGGCGTGCAGCTGGCGCCTTAGCTCCAGTGGCGCTGTACGACCGCAAACTTGCAAAGAAGGGCGGACCTGCGACATCTGAAGAGGAGGCAAAGCGGCGCTGGAGAGAAGTCTGATCATGTATGCGACTGGCTGAGACGAGTTCCTGCGCTCCTTCCGTCCCAACGTCAACGCCGACAGAAGACGCCCACGAGCGCTCCACCGCATTCCTGCAATAGCCACGATTGAGCATGTAGACGGCCATGGCTCGCAGCGCCCGCTCCCATTCGCGCTCGAGCGATGGTGGCTCTGAGCACCATGCGCGCGCAGAGCCCAGGCTGCTGAAAGCGATCGAGAAGGGGCCTCAGGGCCACGAAGACGCGAGAGCCATCATCGAGCATGCCAAAGCTAATGCGCAACCCGTCGAAACCCTTCTGCGGATCGGCTTGATGAGAGCTGCCGAACGCGGCGATAAGGATCTCGCTGAGTATTTCTTGAAGAGCGGCGCGAAACCGGATGGAGCAGCAGGTGGCCGTGTGAGCCCGCTGCTCAAGGCGATTGAGAAGAATCATGTCAGCACTGTGCAGGTACTGTTGGCGTTTGGCGGTAACATTGATGCGTGCGACAAGCAGGGTCGCACGGCGCTCATGACGGCTGCGTGGAAGAACTACTATCACGCTGTGGAGGCACTCGTGCGCGGAGGCGCCGATGTCAACAAGAAGGACAACAAGGGAAGGAACGTCCTCCACAACCTGGCGGCAGACAAGCACAACTGGTGGGGCGCTGATGTGATTGATCTGCTGCTGCGGACGAGCATTGCGATTGACGGGCCGGAGGGTCAAGACGACCTGAAGCGTACACCACTGCATTGGGCTGCAGTGACCGGGAAGAAGGACCTGTGCGAGAGGCTTCTGAAGAGGCCTCGGCCTCCACGAGCCAGCGTCAATGCGGTCGAGGTGAGGGAGAAGACAAGTCTGCATCTGGCCGTAGCGCATGGCAAGGAGGATATCGTGGAGCTTCTTCTGCGTTATGATGCAGACGTAAAGGCCAAGAGCGATGGGTCCTGGACCGCGCTGCACAACGCGTGTGAGCGCGACAACGTCAAGATAGTAAGGACGCTGCTCGAAGCAGGCGCCGAATTGAATGCGAAGTTGCTGAACGGTATGACGCCGCTGCATGTCGCTGCACAAGCAGGGCATCTGGACGTGGTCAAATGTCTGTTGGAACGGAATGACTTGAAGCGCGCAGCTCGAGATACGTTTGGCATCACACCCTTCCTTCGTGCCGCCCAGAACAAACGGAAGGATGTTGTAACTCTACTTGCGCCCTTCAACCATGTGGAGGCACTGAGCGACGATGCCCTTGGCGCGTGCAACGGCTTCAATGCTACAATTGTTGATTTTGGCAACTTCCACAACGAGAACAAGGTCCGACGAAGAACAGTGTATGAGCTCCTCTATGGTCGCGACCCAGTCAACCCTCGAAAACCGGCACTTAACATCCTGCCCAAGGACTCCAAAGCTACCAACTTCAGATGGATACATCTTCCCGCTAACAACATGGCGTGGGTCGAGGCGCTACTGACGAAAGCGTTCATTGAGGAAGGCGCGAGCGATGTCGAAGGGTTCAAGGCACTCGAACGAAGCTTCAATCATCAACATCGCGGGCAGCAGATTCATTCGCACTTTATGAGGCCCCTATGCCAGAGCACGCCTCGGGCCCCGAAGCATGCAGATGACTCAGAAATATCCGATTCTGCCGAGCAGGGCCCTCCGCAAATCGTCATAAGTGGGAGCACAGGGCTGGGCATAGAAATTACAGCCGGCGCTCAAGAGAGCTTCCAGCCAAGAACACCTGCGCGGACTGACACTAAGAGCACAGAACAAACAGATTGGACAGCGGGATCTGCTGCTTCGGCATCGGCAAAAGAAAAAGCAGAGCATGCAAAAGGGAAAGGAAAGCACAGGAAAACCGCCAAACTGAGCAACATCAAACATGGTAGGGGTGGCGGGACTGACACTCCGACTAGATCGAGTGACCACCAGTCGAGGCGAAAGAGTAGCCAGCCCTTGACGAGCAGTGGCCATTTGAGATCCCCTGGGAGCCCAGCGAGGAAGGACCCGACGTCAGTTGCCAAGGGTAACATATTTGCATTCATGCCCTATCTCCACTTCGAGACCAATCGTCGGCGGCAGGAGATGCAAGCTGCCATTGGTCGTGCGCTAAAGAAAAAGAGAGAAAAGCATGAAGTACTCAACGGCCCGCATCAATTACGAAGAGCTCAAACGTACGACGAAATGCTGCTAAGAGCTCACCTCAGCTCCTCGACAATATCGCTTCACGTCCGGCGCACGCTTGATCAGTTTTTCTATCACAACATCGACACGCAATCTCGGGACGAGGACCAAGTGGTATTTCGCTACCAGATGAAAAACCGCACTAAAGGACAGCTCTCTCACGAAAACGAGACTGACCCCAAAATATTCATGGTCGATCAACTCTGGATATGGGTCCTAGGAAAAGACTTGGTAGTGACTTCTTTCCCACAGCGATGGCAGCAACCGAAGAACGATAACATGAACGTTCTTGACGGAATCATCGAAGACATCAACAGCAAGACTCGCGAGCCCGTGCGGTCTGTCTATGACTTGGCGCTTATCATCACAGCCCGATGCACTGGAGTCTTCGATCGTAACAGGATCAACGAAGACGATCAATTTCTCGACATGTTTGAGGCTTCTATCGGAGACGCCACAGAAGAAGAGACGAAGCTATTTCGTGAGTTCAACGTAGCTTCTATGCAAGCTTCACAATGGCTTCAACATCACCGAAGACCTAATCGCTTTTCGAGACATCTCGAAGCTGAAGGGAGAGTCATTGAACACCAAAATCGCCACGCCATGTCTCCACATTCTCACGAACATGCTCTCATCGAACGACCTACGCATGAGGAAAGGTTTCGATATGACGACACTAGTCCCGTCCATGCACCTCTCTTTGTCGACAAGTTGCTCGATATTGGCGCCGAAACCGATCTCCTTGCCGAGACGAAAGACATTCGCGATGAGCTCAACATGATCGCCAAGGTACTCGAGGACCAGAAGTCCGTGCTGCCAGATCTTGAGGTCAGCATCACAGACATATACCGCGAAGAACACAAGAACAAGTCTCAACAAGAGCTCATCAAAAGGCGCTTCAAGGAGCAACTCAAGACTATTGACGTGCACATGAAGGACATAGATCGTATGGACAAACAAGCAGAGCGCATATACAAATCGATCACAGACCTCCTCGACCTCAAACAAAAGCATGCCAATGCCTTCGAGGCTCGATTCGCGCGCGATCAAGCCGCTGGTACTGCGCGCCAATCCCAGACCATCATGGTCTTCACCATTGTTACCATCATCTTCTTGCCATTATCCTTCATCGCCGCGATCTTCACCATCAATATTCGCGAATTTCCCCATCAACCCGGAGGCAGCGAACCCAGTCTTCCCCTATTATACGTTTCGAAATACATGTTCGGTATTGGCTTCGCCATTTCCATTCCCATGATCGCCATCGCCCTGTCCTTCGACTTCCTTGGCGATCTAGTCAACAGACTAAAGACTCGCTTCTACAAACACAGGCTGAAAAAGAAGGCGAATGCCCAAAGTTTCGGTGAATCGTCCGAGAAGGTCGAAATCACATACACCGTGGACACTGTGGCGCTTGAGCAAGCTCTGAGCGCCGGCAGGAGCACCAGGGGTCGGCCCAGCTACGAGAGTGATTTCCTCGGTGGACCTCTGTTGCCAGTGACAAGCCGGGGCACAGCCAGAACAGCCCATGCGAATGGTGTCAATGGCATAAGCAAAGGGGACGTCGAGATTATCAGACCCATACCGGTGGAAAGATTGAGCACTGGCTTCAAAATGAGACGGAGCGCAGATGTTGAGCGCGGCGTATAGAGACGGACTGGGCAGGAAAAGTATTTATACCCCATGTTGTTTACTAGGTCTTGGTCACGTAACGTAATGCATAATGAACGATTCGCCAACAACTCTGTGTCTCTTTCGGCATCTTGACTGCGGCGAGCAGGATGCGAAGGAGCTGGTTTCTATCGAGGAATACTCAACACCCGTACAGCCCGCATCCAAAAGGCTTCATTGGGCTTTGTCAAAGCTCACAATAATACCTATATAGCTTATAATAACGTCTAACAAAGTTGCCTAGGATATTCCTCATCAAAACTCAGCTCCTTCGTACATTACCAACGACCCGAATGATTCATACGGCATGGTCCCGCAAAGAGTGGGGAAAATCCGCTAAACCGCACGTGGAATCGACCTGGGGGAGGATGGGAGGCCTTACGTGGGGGCCGAGAAGAAACCACAACGGCACAGCCAAACCTTGGAGCCTGATGTCGTCACCCCCAAACCTCAGCCTTATGATCAAAACAGATCCGCAGACGCGTCGCTAAGCAGCTTCAGGTGACAATGGAGACTGTCTCCGCTGCGCTCGGTATAGTAAGTCATTGCTCCTCCCAAAGTCAGTTTGCGGGGTTATGCCTGCCTCATTGGACACGGCCAGCTACCGCCAAATTGTCAAGCAATGTCCGGGCCGAATGCTTGGCTACACTTCGCTATGCATAGCAGACTCTAGAGCATCTGGAGGAAGCTGTATGCAGCACGCTCTGAGCACAAGAGATATCATTGATCTGTCACGGAGTCTCACTTGGCGCCCCAGATGGTACCTTCCTAGATTGCCAGCAACCTACACACAGCGCCACCTACTAACGACCTCCTCACTTTGTAGGTCACTGCCATACCCATCTGTCTAGAGACCGCCAAACAGCTCTATGACCTCCGCGCGCACTACAAAGACGCGTCTGTACTCATCACCGCCATCTACTCCGAGTCTCTGGTCATCGCCGCTTCCCTCTCCCAAGTCCAGTCCTTGCTCGAGCGGGATACGCTCAGAAGTAAACCACAGCTGTACGAGACGTTCGATCAAGCTTTGACAGGATGTCGCGTCGTGTATACGTGTCTGGAAGAAGAGGTGGGGAAGCTGGCCGACAAGGCTGCAGCCGATCACCTGGGTAGGAGGGATCGGATCAAATATCTTTTGAAGGAAGACACATTCAAGGAGTTGCTACTTCAGATCAGGGGCCAGCAAAGCAGTTTGAGTCTGCTGATACAGGGATTGCAGATGGAGAGCATGGATGACCTTAGGAAGCTGATAGAGGAGAATGGCAAGAAGTTGGATCAGGTACGTTTGCTGCTACACGATCAGCGTGCTGTGACATGACGTGATATGGACTGAGGACACCACAGGTGGCGAAACGATCGAGTACCCTGCGCCAAGCGCATCCTCGCATAAAGGTCCCAGATTCAGTCTTTGACAAGAGCTCCAACCCAGAAGGTTGGGCTGATGCCCAGACCATTCTTAGCTCTACAGAGTTTACCTTCGACCAAGAGGTCATCAACTCAAAAGCATACCGGAGGGCCATGGCTCTTGCCACGCTGCGAGCTGAGTCGAAAGAGCCTATGAACGAGGTTGAGGACGGGGACTTGATTGACCTGAACTCGCCTACTGAAGAGACGGATGGGGAATCCCAGGATTCAGCAACAATTGTCGCAGAACCCGCTTCAGCCGAGACGGAAACAAACTCGCAGCAAAAGGATGGGACTCTCGCAACAGAAAAGGAAACAGAGTTTGGAGATCATGACGACTTTTTGGACGCCTTGGAGAGTAGCATGCTCCCCTTCATGCTTCCTGTATCGTCCACCCCGAAACCGATGATGACACCACGGCCGACTCTTGATGTGTCAGTCCCGGAGTCGTCTTCTACTCCGCCACCCGCTCTTTCCCAGATTTTGATAGATAGCCTACTTGCCGAAGAGCCTTCCAGTTTGCTCGCAGCGAACAATGCCGAGGAAACGGCAAGTCCGATTGTAGATGTGCCAAAGCCCGCTCCCCTGCGCATTGAAAAGCCCCCTCCACTCCCTCGGCGTCCTGTCCCTCCAAGGATTTTCCAGAGCCATGACAGTTCACAAGAGCCTGGCAGTGCTTCTTCAGTTGAGGACGACGACTCTACCTTATCCGGTCCTTCCATGTTTTCTAGAGTCTCCTCGGCATCCTCTCAAACTTATACGGACCCAGCTTCTGATGATCGCCAGATCAGGAGAAGAGTGGGACGAAAACCTTTGCCGCTCTCTCGCCGGACGTCTGCTAATCTCCTCGCTCAGATGAGTCCTAGTGAGGAGAGTTTGGCGTTAGCCGCACCCGTTGATAGCTCAGAGTTGAAAAATGTATGGATGTCTCTCCTAACCGAGGAAGAAAAGCTTGTGGAGCGTATGACTAAGTTTCGGAAAATATTCTACACCTCCGTCGTCGCAGAGTGGCCCTCGTTAGCGCAGCATCTGGAAGCTGTCACTATCTTCGACAAAATCGCGCCCTTGCATGAACAATATATGTTGAAGCCGCTAAGGTCTCACTTGTCACGCGGCGACTGCACTTTGTGCGCGGAGACTATATTCGAGACTTGGGCGACCAAGACGCATGCGCTATACCGTGATTACGCAAAAAGGATCCCCCATGCCGAAAGCTCGTTACGCTTGACTCAGAACATGGATCAAAAATTCACGCCCTTCGTTCACACTCTTGGTCTAAGTATCGTCTGGTTTGGCAAATCATGGCAGGATTACCTTAAGCTACCAATTCTCCAACTTGATCTCTATGTTAGGACCCTGGAAAAGCTCCTCGCAGTCGTACGTAGCAATACAGACGGTATGGTGGACACGCACGAAGTGAGCCTACAGCGTACCTTGGACACTGTTCAGATCTTCAGACAGGGCTGTCTAGACCTGCTCGAGGAGGCTAGAAGGCGCGAGGATATCTCTGGTCTCTGTCGCAGAATCAAGACTTTGGATTCTGAGACTCTGGCACAGCTCAATCTTTCTGACTCTGATCGACGTATCATCTTCCAAGGTGGACTTTCTATCAAAGTCACCGGACAGGGGCCGTGGCAATCTATTCATGCCGTGTTGCTTGACAATTACCTGCTCTGGGGCAAGGTAAAAGCGCCAAAGACATCGATATGGAAACCTCAGGAGCGCAAGGGCGACAGTATCTGGATCTTGGAGAACCCTATCGCGATTTCGGAACTCCAGGTCACTCTTCCGGAAAAGCAGGAGCAGTTCCAGAGGGCTACGTATCGTGATGAGATCGCCAAGGGACTAAACGTATACGAGATGTTCGTCAAGAACAAGATGTCTGCTTTCAAGGCCCATACGCTGGGCGCTTTCTCGCCTGAAGAGCGTTCGGAATGGCATGCACATCTAATTTCTGCTATCAAAGGTATTCCAGTTACGAGTCCGAAGCCATGAAAGCGCGTTAGGGAAGTGTGGATCTATACTTCGCCAGGGCGAGTTGTCCGGGAAAAGGTATTGACCAAACATCCAAAGAGACTGTCTTCAAAGTTACATTGTCGTCACGTAGGCGCTGTGACTGCGCTGCGGAGCTTGTGGGAGCCTACCCGCTAGAGCCGAGTATAAAGACGCTTGAGTGATAGCGGATGTTGGCTCTATCACGATTTGCACCACGCAGTGCTTCCTAGCGGTATGGCATCGAGCCCGTTGGTGCTCCACCGAACTGCGTTATCACGACCACAACGAAGCTTCCCGCTTCAGCTCTTAAAAAAAGCTCACTGGAACACGACGGCCTTCAGATTGCAAGCCTGCTCAGTACGACCACACTCCTCATTAATGAACAGCTTCAACAGCTGTCGCATTAGGGGTGAATACGATCGTTTCAACACACGTATGATATTCAGCCGCTCTTTGGAGACTTTCCTTCGAAAGCGCTCACCTACATCGTACATTGACAACCTCGTATTGGAAAGGTTCAACGGCGGATCGTCAGCATGGCGCCTCTTCCCCTTGGGTGCCCAGATGTCGTACCCCCAGAAACGCTTAAAGACACAGTTGCCATCGTCACGATCCATCATCCAGGCACTGCCGTCCTCAAAATCAATCCTTCGACAAGATTTCTCAAGATCAAAACGAATGCAACAGGAGGAGCGACTGACATTGCCGGATGGCACATTGTACTGCCTCGCTTTCCTGAACAATCCTACTATCGATTTGGCAGGTACATGGAAAACAACAAAACACCCAAGCCGGACGTATACCTCCCAGGATTCACAGCGAAGATGCAGTTCACCCTGATACCGGACCCTTCAATTGACTGCTGGCGGTACCAGTCGAATACGGAGACGTTTGCTACCGTGAATGATATCCCAATTCAGAATTATACGTTTCGTACAAAGACGTACGTTACCCAATATCCGCATGCTGTATACCTGAATCAATCCCAACCGAACCATGTCGACATACATGGTCTGCAGCTGACTATCTGGTTACTCAAATCTGCTCGAGAGGTGCATGGGACCGGACCAAACAAGATGCTGGTCCCTCTCGTTCTAGCGGTACAAGACGTCAGCAAGCGATCCGAAGCATGGGCAAAAGCGAGGTATTTCATTGCTCCCAACGTCGAGAAGGTCTCTCGGAAGTCATTCCGTCTGGTAGAACGGTTCACCGGTACGCGAGCAACAGCCAAGATGTTCGGCACAGAGGAGCATGCCGCATCCCGGCGCGATGCTGAGTTCTTACGGATGAACAAAGTCACCGTGGACGATTCCATCGTACGCTATCTGCAGAGCACTGGCATCAATGGTGATCTGTCAATCATAACAAGCACACATGAGGGTTTCACTCCTCTCGAAACGTGTTACGGCAAGATCCGTACATGGCATCCCTCTCTCCGGTGTAGGGTAGCATCGACCTTGCTGCGTCAACTTTTCTCTGCTTTGGATTACCTGCATTTCAACGGCACTCTTCACAGGTACGTGACAGAGCGCAGTGTCTTGATGAGATTTGCGGGCCGGGAACTTGACAGAATCCTCCTTGTCGACTATAGCCATACTTCGAGTATGTCGCGGGGCGAGGAGCCCCCACGCGATAGGATAGTAGAAGATGCACGATGCGCAATTTTCCTCGTTGATCGGTGCTGCGACCTATGGAACCTTCGAAAGGGCCCTAGTTCCAGTCGCCGACCCGAACCAGAGATGCAAACTCTGCGGGATTATGCGACGGAAGAACTTGTAAAGATCCAACGTTTCATTTCACAAGCGAAGAAGCAAGATGAACACTTTCTGGAGTCCCCGAAAGGCAAGGAGTATGTGAAACTTTTGAACAAGAAACAGCAAGCCTTAGTATTTGCCAAGACAGAGCAAGAGCACAACCGAAGTCGACTCCAGATGCACCCAGTAACGTCGGGAATGACCCAGGAGATTATTCGAAAGTGGCCAAGGCCCCAATTTGCGACGGACAAAATCGATGAAGCTCATGTGATTTTAACCTTAGGCCATCGATATCTGGACGACCTCGTCAATGAGTTTCATCAGGAAAGCTTCGATAACACACCTCGAGAAGTTTGTGCTCGGCTGAAAGCAATGGAAGGCGAATGCAAGAACCCCTGGCAGACGTTCACCGTCTCGAAAACTTTTTCCTTCCCAGTCACACTGATTGGAACTGAGAACCGGTGTACATTCACGAGACAGTCTCTGGCAATCTACCTCGCTCATTGCATACAGTTGTATCCGAATCTCCACTCCGAGATCATTACGTTACACAATGCGTTTCTGCAGCGTTCTACGGGACCGGCAAACACGCACCATTTGGCCGCGTTTTCCACGTCTCTCAAGGCTCAAACACGGGTACCCTCGAATATGAGGGCGACACTCGAGAGACTGATTGCTACGAGAAAGTCTGAGAATCTACCGATCGAAGAAACATACTCGATATGGTGGCACGTGCCCTCAAGGATGTTCAATGTTACACAGCTTCATCGACTGGCTGCACCCTTCGTGTTGCGGGACTGCATTCGATTTGACATGGTCCCTTGCTCGAATTTTGCCGAGGTTCGAGGCGACCCAGTGCTTCAAGGCTGCTTTGTGTCTTTAGACCTCCTTCCATATTTCCTCCAAGTTTTACGGATCGATGTTGTGGAAGCACCTGCTCCTCAGAAAATGCTGCCAACATACGACCCCTCCGATTTCAGTGATACGGTGCACGAAGGCAGAATCATCCTGGCTCGTACTGGGTTGGTTGCTTATGCATCAGTTTGCCGCACTGCGAACCAGTTGACACACTGTCCTCAGCATCCAGACGACATCTATGGCGTTGAGGAGTTCCTCCCAACCCTCTTCGGAGACATGGACGTTCTTCCTCCAAAACCAGATGGACGCTTCAACTACCCCCGACCGACACACTGGTCGAAGTTCGTCGCCGCTGAAGCCTCCGTCCGGAAAATTCTAGCACCACAGAGACCATCGGCTGCGAGGGCAGCGCAGTCTGTGGTCAAACGAAGAAATTTGCTACAAGAACTTCTCAACGAGTACAAAGACGTCTTGGTCGACGCCGAGCCGCCACCTAAACGGACAGTGCCTGGCAGTTTCAGCTTCGGTAGTCTTGGACCGTCTACTCCAAAACGCTTCAGACGTGAAAGGTCGCCTGACTCAAATGGATCCTACTCGCCTCCGTATCCAACCCAGCGTGTAGCTCATTCCCGAAGGAAAGACCCAGGGGAAATCGCAGCCTCCGCTCGTCCGATCGACCCTAACCAGTCGATAACGGTAGTGGATGGCTCTTTCAACGGATTCATCAAGGACCAGCAAGACGTGGATAGAATGCTAGCGGAGATGACGGACGCGTCCGGTGAACCTTCAAATGCGACAGAGACTGAGCCGCGTCTTGGTGCCACTCTTGAGTCCTTAGCAATCTCGACCACCAGCACGATACCACCGCATTGGAGCAAAGCAGGAGTAGATGTCATGGACTCGGTCATGAAAGAGCCTAAAAATACTGACGGGGATACACCGATGACAACGGCAGTGCAGAAGAATGACGTGGATTCAGAAGATGATGATTCGGACAGTGACATGGCTGATACGGTCATCGTGGAATGGGCGAAAGAGGAGCAAGGCGCGTGATGCGGTCGGTGGCAGATACTGTTTGATGAGCATGTGGTTTTGAGATACCCTTCTGGAACCTTTTTTTAGGCTACGTGGGTAGCACTGGGTTGGTATGGACAGTTCAGTAATTTGTGAACCCGGGGAGCTAGTGTTATTCCACGACGTATTGTACGGATTATGGAACAGTCAGATAGTGCAATAATATACCTTGCCCCATACAATGTCCTTGAAATTTTGATGCGGTGACCACCTCTCATCAATTCTAGCCAAGGTATACCACGCCTAGCAATCCCTTCTATCTCACAGCTTCATTCCCCAAAGTCATTCCAACAGGACGAGATAGAACTCTGTCTGCACACAAGCTAGTCTCTTCTACAATACCTTCTTCGCACCACTCTGCACTACAGATGCAATACAATATGTTGTCCCGCAGCTTCCGGGTGCCCAGGTACTCTTTCACCGTGCTCACGTGTTCCGCGAATATCTGGGCATGGGCCATAAACAACTCATGAGCGGAAGTGGGAGGTACGCGATATTGGCCGTGAAATGAGGAAACACGACTCGAGAGTAATGTATGGAATATCTGGAAGAGTTCATGTACAAAGTTACTATATAGACTACGAAGGCTGAGTTTTGAGTTGACTTCGACGCGTTGGCGGATTAGGAACGCGTGGTGAATGGCGAAAATACTGAGGGAGCACACATCTAGAAGAGAGTATAATAAGACTGTTATTCAAACACTATACATTGGGACTTTTAGAAGATTGCATTATTCTACAGAAAAGACTGCAGTTGTTGCGGATAAGGTCTAAGCATCCACCGTCCGCATTAGGAAGTCACGGTGAATTCCCGATCCGGAAGTCACAACACGCTCTCTTCAGTGTTTCCTAATAACGACGCGTCCAAACCAGCCTCCTCTACAATTCACCTGCAAAACGCGTTCCAGATCACAAACGCGTCGTCCGCTGGGGTTCGTGCCGGATCACAGATTTCCAGCGCCTTCCATGCGCGCAAACTTGCTCATGGCCCGTCCGCCTGCCAAGGGATCACTAGCGCGGCTGCCTGTGGTATTTAGTCCTGGCCTCCCTCGCCCTCCTTCCTGTTTCCTCAAGCCCCCCACCACACTCACTTCTGGATTCAGCCTTCGCCGGTGCGCCAGTCTAGCACAGTGCTCGCCTCTGTATGTCAATGGGACTTCGGTTCAATGACATTGCCGTTGTGCAATCCGTACCCTTTTCTTGCCTGCGCGTGAGTCTTGGGCGGGAGACAGAGTTCCCGTAGCCCGATCCTGGTATGTCCGGGGTCAATGGGCCTGATGAACGTTGTGTTTGTGCGACCTTCGACGACTTCGACCGTCCCCCACCGGGAGCCTGGAAGACCCTTCTTTGTCGGGCCGGGCTCAACCCCGTAGGCTGTAAGGAGACAGCGAACCGAAAGGCCAGGAGACGGATCATCGCAGGGCCAGGTCAGTCGCCACCGGGCGTGATATCATCAAGGTGGTTGGGTCTAGGATACTTCTTCTTCATCTTCTTTTTTCTCCCTTCCTTCTTTGGGGTGTGGGTGGTGGACGAGCATGTGGTATTCCAGGCCCTCTGCTCACCAGGAAAAAAAAGAACTCGCGACACGGGCTTGCGCTTGAGTTAGATAGCTTTCCCTTCGATCCAGCTTGCATGGGGCCGACACTGGGCGGGGTGTCTGAGCTGATGAGGTACTCGACTCCGGGCTGACTCGCCAGCCTCCGCCGGATACTCGACTTCCTGCGCCGACCGTGTCCGCTCGTAGGACCCGCTCGACCGAAACAGCGGAAATGCTAGAGAGGTGTGGCTCGCAGGTCCATGCTGTTCGATCTTCTCCTGACTAAGTCAGGGCTTTCAAGGAGCTCTCGTTCTTTTACTTTTTCATTGATGCGGTTCGCTTGCGAGCTGCTCGAGGAAGAGGTTCTTTGGATGTCGGTTGTGGATAGTGTTGTTGATCTCAAGATTGCATGAGGTGACCCTTCGCCAATTCACGTTGCCAGATGGCTTTGCAACGTTTGAGAGATGATTGCGTGCCAGTTTGAACGGCAGTGTTGACTCTGCAGAGCCATCTGCTGGCGGAGCTTCCCAGTAAGGTTGTCCTGGTTGAGGGCAGAGTATCACCAAAGTCCACGATATCTTGAATCAGAAGGCCATATCAACTGACCAAACGTTTTCTCACCGCATTGTTACTAGTTCTATCCCACAACTTGTCTTGTGCTACCAAATGTTGCCATTACTCTCCGCCTCTTTGACGGCACGACCTACATACGTAACATCTCCGCATCCTATATAAACGCTGCATTCCATCCTTCTGCACCTCCATAATCCTGAATGTCATTCGCCTCGTCACCTCACTTTTTCTACAGCAGTATGGTGCCTCGCCTATTGTGTTCCCCTAACCGACAGTGAAGTCGACTTCGAGAGTTGGCCCAAATTGGCTTCACCCAGCCCGCCCTTCCGATGATGCCATTCAACAATAATCCGCCGATTACCCCTCTATTGTTTACCGCGTGCCCCCAGCCCTTCGGTACGAGGGTTTTTCCGCCGCATCGTCAGTCTTGGCACGCGAGGCTGCCGCATTTGTGCGTCGTCACTCGCAGCCCACAACCCTTTTCGCAACAACACGCTCGCAACATCACTTTTTCAAGAGACTCGAGTTCATACTCTTCAGAACTTTCGGCTTCACTAGCTCATACCCAATCCTTTCATTACTTCAATTTCTTCTTCTTCACTTCAATCACTTCACGATGTCTTCCGGACGCACCTTCATCATCGACTCCGAGATCGCAATTCAGGTCATGCAGTTCATGCGCAGCCTCAATGCGTCTGTCGGTAGTTTGAAGAAAGAGTTGCGAGAGGTGAAGAAGATCTGCCGCAAGAACGCCAAGAAGCTTCAAGAAGTCCAGAATAACGTCCGGCGTGCCTCCAATGACCGCGATTCTGGATATGGCTTCAGTGACCACGCAGCCTCACGGGAGTCTTCAGCCGAGCCGCATCAAGCAGAATCGTCATCATCATCTTCGTTGGGCTCTGTGTCTTCGGACGCTGTCCATCCAGCAAGCGCCTCGGAGGTTGAGGTCACGCACAATATCGTGAACAATGTTAGTATCTTTTCGAATGTCCTTACACAATGTGCTCACTGTATTTAGGATATGGCACTTGTGGTCGTCCCAAAGGTGTCAGTCAATGGAGACCAGACACCCTCGAGCAGCGCTCCTACCGAGATGAGAGAGACCGCTGAAGCTGTGAGTGCACGCTTGACTGAAAGACGTAGGGGTTTATCATCTAATTGTATACAGTCCTCTGCTGCCATGGCCCAGCCAGTGTTCACTCGCCGTCAGCCCGGGACCGTTGCAGAGCTTGAAGAGACCTTGCGTGCATTCTCGATTGGAGATGTGCGACGTACGAAAGCCACGGACGAGTCCATCGTGTTGCTGAGTGTGGCACTGCAATTCCTCACAATCCACGGAGACGTGGAAGATGTCACCGCTGTGCAAGAAGTCAAGATGACGGACACGCCAGTGGACGAGGCCTCGGAGTCTAGCACTGTGACCGACAGTGCGATGACGGAGCAAGAAGACAGCGTTCTGGTCAACGCCATCCAATCTGAATCCGTCACCGTCAGCGTTGTCGTCGAAATGAACGATGTCGTGGAGGATAGGGCGGAAGAGGAGCAGGTCGTCGACGTGGTGATGGATACCAGTGCGGACACCGCGGTGGACAACGGGGCCCAACCCGAGGCCGCTGTCGCCGACGTTGCCATCAAACCAGACGTCGCAATGGAGGAGGCAGTGGCGGTAAGCGACACCGCCACCTCGAGCTCGACAGTCGACGGACCTGCAATGGACGTCGATAAGGGCAACGCCTCCAAGGACATCGCCCGTCCTGAGCCTGCGAGCATCCTTGTTGCCGTCAAAGTCGACGCTGATCTCGACGAGTTCTTGGTCATCGATGCCAAAAAACGCCAGACGAGTGTCCAGTCCATCTACACCGCATTGAAGCAGCTCGACGACTTCTGGACGACAACAACAGGGCGTGAGTCATTGCTCGGAGATCCGGTGCGGATTGCACAAGAGATCGAGCATAGCATCGCTGTGCGAGTCGACCAGCCGCCGCCTGACCCGACAGGAATGTTCGCCGACATAAAGTACAAATACCCTCCGGACGAAGAGCGCTACACCACCTGGGTTCAAGATTTCTTGGCCACTGCCCCTGCCAGCGATATGGAGGCTCTCAAGAGGGTGACGCAGCAGTGGTGCAACAGGAACGACGTCATGTTCGAAGGTGCAGGGCCTACTATGCACATGGTGCGGGCACGGAGTACTGCTGAATGCAAGCGGGCTGATTGCACGAGAGAGGACGTCATCTTCCAAGACGCAGTTCCCACAATGCACAATGTGCGCTGACAGAGCAGTGCCGAGTGCGCTTCATATGAGTATCCTTCATATGAACAGCCGCTCAAAAGGCCTAGAGCGGTGTGAAAAGGTTGCTTAACCTACGTCTAAGACGTTTAAGGCCCTCTTGAAAAGGCCACTTGTACTGTGTCCAAGGCGTTGATGGGTATCATGATGGGTTAGGAGTAGGTGGCTAGAACATTTTTTCTCTGTTCTGTTTTGTTCTCGTTCTGCGGTTTGATTGTCTGAAGCTACTCACTTTTGAATTGTCCATAGACAGGACTGATATCCCCTTATAGAATCTCTAATCTTTGTATCATGAGCCATGTAAACGAGCTTCGGGACACTCACATTCGCTTCTGTCGTGCTGAGACATCTGCCAAAAAAAGCCACGCTGCTGTGTAACCTATGCAAGGCTTCATTGGGTTTGGCTAGCACGGTTCTCACCGGTGAGGACTCGAGCCACCGGTCAGCACTTGCGATTATGAGGCCGCGTATCACAGCATGATGTTCGCAGCCGCCGTTGTCTGTCAGAATGGCGCCCCGTCGCACTACGCAATGCCGGTAGGCCCGATCCGCGACCTGGGGCACGGCTTATGGGGAACAGAGAGAGGTAGTTCCTGGAGTTGTTGGAAAGGCGTGCGGAGAGTTACACATTCAAGGAAGCTAATTTTGATGTTTGAGTACCTATGGAGTCGAGAGAAAGCTTGCTTTAGAGGCGATTAGTGTACTATTACTTGAGAAGATAAAAACATGTTTCGTTGAGGCTGCGCATGATCGTGCCTTGCACCTGTACCCATCCCTTTGTAGGTATATGACTTGCTGTTTAAAGTACAGAGAAGCATTTCGGCTGCTAGAGAAATAGGTGATGCAATAGAAATGCATTTTTTTGTAGGTATACACCCTCTGGACATCATACGGGAGAAAACCGGCTTTTTGGTATGGGTCTGAAGACTTTCGCATGGTGTCCGTCTTGCTTGATGACCATCTCGTTGCACAAAAGGTCCTGTTACTTCAAGACGACATTGTTTCCACCAATGTACGTTGTCTTCTTCTTGAACATGTTCTTTCCGCCATTGTAGATTCTGCCCTGCGATAACTTGACTAGTGTTTCTTGACCAGGAGTCCCGTTTAGCTTACAGTCCGATCCTCCCACATATCTAGTTTGTCCCCCAAATTGGTTGTTACCCACATTTTTGACTTGATAGGCCGCGCCATCGTCAGGAGGCGAGGGAGAGCCTTCCGAGGTAGGTGCTTGGTCGGAGCGGCTGGAACGTGAAATCCTCCTGGAGATTCGTCTGAATCGCGAGACTGGCTGTTGAGAGGACTGTTGGGATGATGAAGATAACCTAGCGAGCTGAGCATGGGAACCTGTGTCGTTGCTAGTAGTCGTGATTTCCATTTCTTCAAAGCTCTCGGATACATCGGTTGTTTCCATGGCTTGGGGCTGCAATCTGGCTCCTCGAGGGTCGACGGCTGGTGACCGCTCCGATATGGCGCTGGGCTGAACCTCTCGAGAAGTCATGACAGCGACTCGGTGGACGTTTTCGTGTGTCGTCGCAGCGATGAAAAGTAACAGGTTGGATTTGTCGCGATCTAAAGCCTCGAAGGATCGAATGACTTCTCGCTCAGCTTTGACCTCAAAGATGGCAATTAGCGTTCTGCGGCAGATGCTGCCTTTGAAGTATCCGAGACGCTTTTTCAGGGTCGTGTCGATGACTCCAACTCGTTCATGCAGGCCACATATGTACGTTTGTATCCCTTCCTGTTGGAGGGACGTGCGGCTGCGGATGAAATCCAGCACTGAGATAAGTGCATCGAGGTGATTGGCGAATCCCTGGATGGTTCTCGGCCCGTGTCGAATTCTCCTCCGCAGTTCGAACGACATTTGTATCAGGGCTCCCACTGACGAGAGAATTTGGGCAGCCGCAGCGACGGCGCCAACAAGTTCTAGCCCTGACATGCCGATATCGAACTGTAGCCACGGTAAAAGCACCTTTCATCGATATGACTTGAGCCTGGTTTGCACTATTATCTTGTGTTTTTGGATTCTCGAGTCTTATAATTGTGGAGGTGTGCCTAGGGCTTCCATTGGTCAAGCACTTGCCTGGTGGACGGCGCGGCTACCTAGGCTACTCACCGGAACCGACGCGACGGTGCCACCACGTCAACGTCCCCGAGTCCTTCGTTTCTGCCTTGTCAGGATAGTTTTTCTGCCCCCACCCGGTACCTAACGATTTGAGAGGGCCACAGATCGCTCGATTCAAGCGCGGCTTGCCCACTTGCCCGAGTGCGCGTGCCCTTGGGTGAGGAAGCGAAGACGCGTCAGGCAAGCCTGATAGCAGTACTAGAATGGCATTCCTGATTGTAACACAGGTTTCGCAAGGGAGCACTTCTTCTAGTGCTGATGTCAGTTTGCCGTGTTCGTTCCGTAACCGCAAGGCTACCATGAGAAAGAGTCGGTACGTCAAAACGCTTGACGGCAGCTTAGTTGCACCAAGGCATGCTGTGGCATCGAGCAAACATGAATCGCGCAGCTTGTTCATACATGCCTGCAGTTTCAAATCAGTCCTTCGAAAGCTCGTGAGCTCGAAAGTTTCGACACGGCCCGATGAGGCTGTAGTCAGCGGGTGAAGGACGCGGCCTGAACAAGAGATTAGCATCGAACGCCCGCGGTCGTAGAGCCGCTTCGAGCAGAGGTCTGTGCAATGATAGTTTGCCACACTCCCTGCCTATTTGGAAAAGATCTCCTAGAGGCCCTGTCAACCCTTGATCACACCAGATCTACGAGACTACGATCTGATCGGCTGATAGTACCTGCGTCAAACGTAGTCTACAATTCTTACTCTTCGATGTCCTGTCTTTCTTTTCCACTTACATATACACTTCACACGAGCGCTTCCGGGCTCTTCCGAGCTCATGGCTAGTGATGTTCACAACGGAGGCCAGGATAGCTACGGCAGACGCAGTGAGGTTACCCATGGGCACCGCATCTCGAGTAGACATAACAGCGACTCCATCACGAACTTCGCACTAGTGAACTTCAATCGACAATCTAGTTCCTCAGATCGTCGACAGAGACAAAGGTCTTCTAATTACCATCGCCCTACCGAGTCAGCTCTTGGGATAGAGCTGAACTATACCGATCGAAGCCAGTCGAGCATCTCGAACTCTGGACCGAGCTTGATTGACGAGTCAGCACAGCCAGCGCCAGCACCACGTCCAGGTTGGCCAGTCAGGAGAAGATGGTGCGCAGTAGGGTCATTCGTGTTGATGTTGGTGGCGGTCCCAAGCATCATCCTTCCGATTCTCTTGTCACGGCACAGTGAATCTTCTCGCGTGTAGGCCAAACAGGATGTTCACCCCTCGAGCATGAGACCTCTGACTTTAATGACAGGGATGGCGTTCCTCGTCAAAGTATGTCAGACATCTCCGCTGCGTCATCGATCACCTCAACGAGCCGACGAACGTCCTCGCCGACCTCCCTTTCCTCCTCCCTACCACAATCAACGCAGTTCTCAACACCTTCGAGCACAAGCACAGAAGCCTCCACTTCATCATTGCCTACCTCAATGATGAAGGGATCTTTGATAACGCCAGGCGCAAGCACAACTGTGTTCACTTACTCGTATACCGATCCTATCACATGTACCCAGGGCTGTCCTGGTTGGCCTTGCCACTCTATAAATGATTGCACTGACTGTTTCTACTGTGCATCCGCAACCGGGGGTACATCCACTTGTGCAGGCCCAACGGAAACTCCCATTGTTTCTTGCTTCCAACCTACGGCTTGAACAACCGACCTCATCGACTTCGCTTGCTCGGATATACCTAAGAAATACGAATCTCAGCAGTGGGGGAACGGGTAGTTCACTCAGAGACATCGACCTAGCATCGGGCGCACCTTCCCCACGATAAGGTCAGCTCAAGCGACTGTCCTGTTCAATGATGGAATCTACAGAGCCATAAGAAGCGTGGTGAACCCAGTCTACTGGAACCGCCTGATGATGCGGGAGGCGGGACGGATCAGGGGTGGCCTAGAAGGACAAACAAATGCGGGATAACTCCTAGGTTTAGTCTGCTGGGACTATACACAACCCTAGGCATCTCCTTGTTCGGGTCGATTATTGTACACTCGAGTGATGAAAGGAGGTATGCGTTCGAGGTATGCGCTCGAAGTGAGTCAATGAGGCATCTGCATTTGTGTTGTTCACGAAGAGTGCAGGATCGTAACACAGGTGTCAGAGCATGTAAGCTAAGTGTCATTTCGTCGTATCATAGACTTTCAAGAGACGAACCAAGCTTTGTGCGATCCCACTCTGTCTTCTATCATGGCTTCAAACCCCAAAGCTAAATCGGTCGAAGTGCTGGATAGCATGATGTTACCAGCAAAAATCATGGGACCCTCTAGATCCTCCGACTCATCCTTCCCACTCGGTCACGATGAAGCCCAACTGACTTCCCTCCGGTGTATATACATCGACTACCTTCAGATGATCATGGGTGTCTCGGATCAGCGCTCTCCACTCCTTCTCCGTCCTCTCTTTTGCATTAAACAGCTCTTTCATGCACATATCGAATCCCAGAACAAGCCTCTGTTGATAGGCAGAGATTGTTCCTGGCTCTGGTAGTATGTGCTCCATCAACACAATTCTTGCCCCTTTCTTCAACGCAGGCACTAATGCCCGCAAAATCTTGATACAGTACTTATCGGAAAAGTCATGCAGTATCCACCTAAGGAAATACACGTCTGCGTCCTTGATCGGTTGCTCAGTAAAGAAGTCATGGGCTGCCCACTCAACATTCTCCACAACATCTTTCGGCGCACATTCGACCACCTCTGGTCGATCTTGAACAACAATCTTCATACTCGGATTTTTTTCCACGATCTCGCGCGCGATGACCCCGTGGCTACCTCCCACATCAACCATTTTTTTATGAACACTCCAATCGTATCCCTCTACAGCGAAGCTTGGCCGCATGGGAGGCGCGCTTTGCAGCCAGGTCATAGAACCAGCGAAAATCCTCGCTCTCTCCTCGTTCTTGGCTAGCTCCTCGAAGAATGTGGCAGACGTATGATGAGCGATATTGAAAGCCGTCTCATTTGGCTCTTCGCTACCAGGCCATTTGGCCATAGCATCAACAATCCTCGGGGCAGACGTCCACATGTTATCCAAGATGTTCGACATCATTGCATCGGTATTCGGCACATTGACGATGGCCTGCGAGATCGCCGAGTGCGCAATCACGCCTGGTTCTGGTTCAAGGAAAATCCCTTGAGACACAGCGTGTCGCATGATGCGTTCAGCATCATTCACGTTCATATTGCATTTCGTTGCGAGTTGGGGAACGGTGATGGTCGATTCCGCGGGAAAGGCGTGAGCTATGCCGAACTTGGACACTGCTTGCCAGGAGACGAGACTCGTATGCTGTTGGTTGAGTCAGAGAGTTTCAGGCTTAATGGAGAGAGCATACGTGGACGAGTCCCATGTAAATGCAGCCAACAGGCCCTAAGAGATGAGCCTGGAGCTCGCTGATGGCTTCAAGAGCTGCTGATCTAGCTTGGTCTACCTCGCCGGGCAAGTCTAGACCAGGCGGATACGAGGGGTCGAAAGACGGTGGAGGAAGATTGTTATTGCGGATATAGTAGTCGACTTGACGGGTTTTGGCCTTGATGAGCGCTGTTAGCTCGAGCAGTCGACTAGATGAAGTCATGGTTTGCTGTGCAGATATTGTCTTCTCGAAAAGCGAAGTATTATGTGTGCTTGAAGGAGATGTCAAGAGAATGTACAAGTCCAAGATGTATTTGTATCTTGCTCGTGACCTACGCTATTCCGTTCTGGTTTGAGCTGCCTACGCGGGTCGCCTACACCTGCACGCTAAATTACCTGGGTACAGTGCCCACGTATCGGGCCACCCGACCTGCTGATGTACCCCGGCAGGTTTTTAAGAAGTATAAGCGGATCTAGCCAATTGAAAGACCTACCGCACTCTCTCAAGTAAATGATCACTACTAGACCCGATTTAGAACGGGTGGCCTTAAAATACATAGCAGCTGATAGGTTAAATCCCAAAGCTCTACAAAAGGTAGGTCTTTCCCCAGCCTTACTATTCAAAGAATCCAGCTTGCTCAATGGTCAGATCTCTCAACTAGATTGTGCCTAACAGCGATCACTTATTTGAGATCCTGCAGCACACCTTCCAAGGACTACGAGCCAGAAGCGCTAGATTAGGATGACAGCGTTTTGAGCCCAGGTCCTGACCCCTGCCGGTTCTCATTGATGCTGGTCAGACGCTGTAGTACTAGGATTGAGAGGGGTAATATGTTAAGAAAAGTTATAGCAAAGGCCTATCTTGGATAAGGAGCCAATCTAAATACTATCAAAGCTGGCGTCAGCATCGAATGCTACATAGTAACAAGGTATACGAGCACTAGATTAGCTGAAGATAAACCCATCGAAAGTTCGGTAACCTGACTTATCAGGATACGCGTGAGACATGAGATATATGTCTTAAAGCCTTTACGTAAATGGTCTTCGTTCTTCCAGCCCTTAATCTTTGCTCAATCTTCACGGTCAATTACGCTGGGTGCAGCGAAGTCTCTTCGACTTCATCCTTGGTCGCACAATAAGTGCTCCTAGCTCTGATACTAGCGCCATGAAACCACAGAATATACACTACCCCAATACCAAAAGCGGCAAAAGCTCCACCTAGGACAGTGGCACCCCAGCCAAATCCCAAGCTCTCAAACATGTAGGGCGCGAAAAGGGGGAAGAAGGCAGCAGTCAGGCTTCGGAGAACGAGATTGGTTGAGATAGCGGAAGCTGCATACTGTGCATAAGCATCGATGGTGTAGACCGACACACAACCGGAGCAGATATAAACTCCCATGGCGAATACTAGGCTTCCTAGATTTGGCACGATCCAGTGGACCTTTCTTTGACCAGTCCATCCCCAGCAGATGATGCCGAGCGGCACCAGCGCTGTACCGATTACCATTGCAGGGATCCGATATTCAGGACGACCGATGTTGTTGTTGCGAGCTTTGAGCCAGACGTAAACGCGATCATTTAGATGACCCGCGATATTGACACCACAAATGAGACCGATCGCGACAGAAACGTAGTTCAAGCTGCCGATGCGAACGCTCTGGTGGTACTGCTGGTTCCACATTTTTGGGTACATGAACAGGAACAGGAACATGGTGCCATAAAGAAGAGCCATGTATGTGGCGAGCAGCTGGACGATAGGCTGTGTTCCCAGAAGTCGAAACGGACGTTGGAGGTCCGTGCGCATGAGATCGAGGAACGGTGCAGTCTCCCTCGGTGGTCCCTGGATCCTGCCCTTTTTGACGTCTTCATCGTACCATCTCTGCTCGAGCCGCGGGACAAAGGTTTCGTGAAGGAAGAAAAAGGCGATGACGACGACAACAGCTGATGCAATCGACGTCACCCAAAAGACCCACGTCCAGCTGGTACCCTCGGAGATGAAAGCGCCACATATAGGTCCTAGAGCTGGGCCCAAGAGCGGTGCTACCATGAACACCGCGAATGCTTTTCCTCGCTCTTCCGGCCGCCACAAATCACTCATCAAACCACCTGCGATGGCATCAGCGCACGATGCGCCGAAACCAGACAGCAGACGAAAAGCCAGCATCTGCTCGAGGTTCTTCGCGGCTCCACATGCAGTGTTCCATACAACAAAGAAGCTAGTTCCGCATAAGAGGATCGGCTTGCGTCCATAGACTTCAGAGAGAGGGGCCAACAGCAATGGCGATAGTCCGACGCCGATAAGGATCAAGGAGTTGACGAGGATCCAGTCATAAGGACGCTGTATGTTGATCGCTCGAGTAACCTGATTCTCTACAGTAGACAGCATGGTCTCGGAGAGAGGCTGAAGGAATGCGAAGCCGGAAAGGATCACTGTTGCTGCCCATTTCTTCCTGCGAGGCCAATCTATTGGATGCATTCTCCGATTGGTCTCCGAGGACGGTGCCTTGACGAAGATCAGTAAGAAGAACGATGAATTGTTCACGAGCATACAAATATGAAAAGATTTGAATCGTGAGGGTGAGAGTTGAAGGAAAGGTTGAGAGAGAGTATAGGGCATGGAAACATTACAGGAGCGGGAGGCGCGATAGGTGAAGGGATGTGCGGCATGGATACGCCGACATTGGACATGGTATTTTGATAGTTCCCCTCGTGCCTGGAAATGCTGCAAGCTTGTCTGGCACAGTTCGATGCCTAGTACACTATGCATCAAAACTCGCTCAGAGATTCTCACAGCTCGATGTGATTTCCTTATGGAATATGGTGAGGTGATGGAATTTTCCACGATGCAACCAGGTCGCAATAACAAACCAGATTGGGTGTTTGAACGAACTTTTAGCTTACCTGAACTTCCGCAGATAATCGAGTGTCTTGCTTTGATGAGCCTCCAGGAAAGTTCTCGACGAGACTGCGATTCGCATGCTACAAGGTCAGCAAGCCAAACACGACAGACACTCTCGGAATCCCCGGAACTTACCTCGCCGCTTCCTATCTCTACTCCGTCGCCTTTCTTTTCCATTGGTCTGTCGCACTCAGCCGTCGAACACGAAGACACAATCGGAAGTCTATGAGAAGCGTGGAGGGACTTGTTCCTCCGTACGAGAAGGTGAATTGAAAACAGAAATAAAGCTGGGAAAAACCGCGCCACGTATATACCCCTGACACCCCATGTTGGAACTCTAGTAATGATTGGAGACAGCTTGCAGACAGCTTGGGGTTTAGTTGATTGCGGCATAGTGCGGCGTGCACGCTTACCCGTCTCTCGCGCGTAGACCTTGATAGGGCGTAAGCTTGGTCCAGCGTGACAACCGTACCCTACCCTACCGTCGTACTTTAGGCTTGTCTTGGAATGGGAAGTAAGCGAGAGTATTCACCATGAACGGAGGCCTTACTCTCTGATCTTCTACTGTTCGTTGAAATCTCTAGACTAAAAATTCCCCGAATTAGAGTATTCTCTCACGCCAATAATGCCTATCCAGATTTACACTTGCACTTTCAAGTCGAAATCGGAAGTGCTAGAACGATTTGCTCGACTGCTGTCGGTTGAGCAGGATGGAGGTCCTCTGGTTGTCTCAAACGATTATGTCGATTACCGGGACTTGGATTCGAATAGACGCTATGAGATAATACTGGAAAGACTGAAATCCGAGTTCAATCGACCTACAAGGCCCTGGTTCCTCAAAGCCGTGGACACCGAAAGCGAAGAGACCCTAGGCTATGCTCTTTGGACGCAATCCTCGACTACATATACCTCCGAGTCATCGATTAACGAAAGTGGCATTGGAAATACGCACACATCTCGACTTCGTATGTTCACCTTATTCCACTCTAGATGTTTTGTTCACACCCTAGATGTAAAAGTCCTCTGGTTTCTGACAACGCCAGATCTCCGTGTGCTGGTCGTGCAATCTGCACAGATGCGTCAACGTGAAGATGTTACGCGCCTGCTGCTTCGTTGGGGAACGGATACAGCGGGGTCACTGGGTCTGCAGGCCTTGCTCTATACGAGTTCGCCTGAGTCGGCAATGCTGAGAGATTTGGGTTTCATGGATGCTGGAAAAGTTGATTCGAGACCGAATGATGCTGATGTGGGCACATCTTTACAAGATACGGAAACGTTCGAGTTGGGGCCGCAGATCTGGAGGACTTGGAGAGAGCCTGTTAATAACACAGTCAGGTACAAGCATTTGTATCTGGACACTGGAGGGTTTTGGTAGTGGCTTTGGGACGGGAGAATCGATGGACATACAAAATGCTTTCCAATTATGAGATCTTGTCGAATGGCTTGTAGCACATGATTGATCTAGTGGAGATCTAAGGCAGTCTCAGGTAACTCTTGTGCTGTTACATCGGCTTCTTCACCCTTTTGCTCCTACCGGTCGTCTGTTTTGCTAGAGATGCTGACGATGTGCTCAATCTTCCGCGCTTTTGCTCGTAGATCTTCACCCACTAGTTGTTTGCACTCAGGTACGTGTTGAACGAGATGCCGCCCTGTAGGGATGATGCAGGCTAGGCCGCTGAAGGCTCCTTCTTCTGGGTACTAGTGGCTCTTGTGAAGCCAAACCCATCAAGAGGTTTCATTGTGTGAGTAATCTTCTTCATGTCCTTTGTGGTAGCCGAAAGCCTTGACTTATCTGCACGGGCATTGACATGTGGAACGCGGACGACGTAGCATCTGACGGACTTGACCTCTTGGCCGTAGCCCCAATATCGGTTGTCAGCCGCACGGCTTCAGTGACCCGGCTTGCAAGATCCGTAGAAAGCGGAGGGTGCTGATTTACGGGGCGATCGTCATGGGAGGCAGCTGTTGTCTGGTCTGTAGCAGCAGTGTTCTAGTATGTACGACGATCGTTGGCAGAAGCGGCTGTCATCTGGCCTGTGATTGCAGCTAAGAGAGTGGGACGAAAGGCGTCGACGCTGGGCCCAATGCTCCTGTCATGCTTCCATTTAAAGACACCTTCTTTGGCGGTGCTGAGATGAATTTGGTGAGCATAAGTACCTCCGTAGAGTGCTTGCCGCTTCTTTTTAGCACACGGTTCTTGAGCTTTTTGTACGCAAGTCCCCTAAGTTTTCCATACAAAAATCTACGTCCAAGCCGTCGCTCAATGTCTTCCACTAATACCCAGAAATGCTCGAACTCATTATGCTCGAATATATGCTAGGTCTTCTTAGTGTACGCAGGCAATGAAAAGAGGCAAGATAATATACCAGATGCCCATCCAAATAGAGGAAGATGAGGAGAAGAAGGAGATAAAGGGTGAACGTAAAGATATGTAGAGGTAAAAGAGATGAAAGGAGTGGAGGCTAAAGACAGAGCGGGAACTTCTGTACAAGCTTATCTTGCGTCGGACGCAAAGATAGTAAGCGCATGTAGGATGATTTTACAGTGGTCTGTGCCTATGCTCATTGCTAGCTTATACATCCAACGTTACACTGAGTTGAATGAAAAGATGGTAAGCTTAAGCTTTCAATCGACTCCGCGCGGTGGAAGAACCGTATACACGGTGCAACAGAAATCATTTTACATGCGTGTGATGATATGCGCCATTGATAAAGGACGAGCAGAAGTCCGCGTGAAGCGTACCGATGATGTTTCTCAGAGAGTTCGGTACAGTGACGGAATCAAGCTCCTGCTGACCGGCTATTCATGAGCGGGCCGTGCATATCTTGGCACCTTGGCGCTGCAAGCTTCCCCACTCCAACGGTCACTCGATTGCCCTCATCAGGAATGGAATGGCGTTACAACGTCATTTGAGTGGCTATCATCATGCAGTGTTCCTGCAGTTTCTCGCGCTATGGCTGAACCAGGAAGCTCCAAAGCGATATCGTGTTGTGCCTCACAGCATGATGCAAGTCCTCTACCGAGCAGGATGGCGTGTTGCTGGATACCGCTGCTTCTTAAGGAACGTATAACCCGGTCTTCGGTTCACGAGCCTGCTGCATGAGAGCTCGTGAGAGGTTGTCGTTTTTGAGACTTCAGGATGTACACAAGAAGATCTTTGGTCGTAGCAATTGGAGCCTTGAGCGGGGTAGTTCGAGCTCAGTTTCCTCCAACACCTGAAGGAGTCACCACTTTGGATTCGCATGTCGAAGACGGAGTAAAGATCTCTTACAAGGAGGTATGATCAATTTCGTTTCCCTCTCGCCATTCCTACCCAGTTTCTGCGTTATCATCAAGGTTCAATCCGTTCAGAGGTAGTTCTAGAGCAAGTGCTTATATCGAGCTAAGACATTTACATAACAAAAGTTGGCTAATCGCGATGCTAGAACGATCTTTGCGAAACCACAGAAGGCGTACGGAGCTACTCAGGCTATGTTCATCTTCCGCCTGGCGCACTTGATGATTTAGGAGTGCAAAACCAGACTTACGAGATCAACACGTTCTTCTGGTTCTTCGAATCAAGAAAAGATCCCGAGAACGCTCCTCTCTCTATATGGATGAACGGAGGGCCTGGGAGCAGCTCTCTACTCGGTATGATTGTTGAGTCCACCACGTTGAGTATGGTACTAATCAACTTAGCCGCTTTCCAAGAGAATGGCCCATGCTGGGTTAATGCAGACTCGAATTCGACGTACCTCAACGAGTGGTCCTGGAATAATGAAGTCAACATGCTGTATATTGATCAGCCCGTACAGGTCGGGTTGAGTTACGACGTACTGACCAACATAACCCTGAACCTAGCGGACGAGGGTACTGTCGAAGTGGCAGACTTCTCTAACGGAGTGCCCGAACAGAACAACACATTCTATGTCGGTAAGAATAAATCTACAGTATTACCATGAAAGATTACTCACAGTTCTACTAGGGACATATGGTAGCCAGAACAACCAAACCACCACTCGTGGCACAGAGAACTCAGCTCGAGCTCTCTGGAACTTCGCACAGGTCTGGTTTCAGGAATTCCCCGGATACAAACCGAACGATAATAGGATCTCCATTGCCACAGAGTCATACGGAGGACGCTATGGCCCAGGATTTGCAGCCTATTTCCAAGAACAGAACGACAAGATCACGAACGGAACATGGAGCCAAACAAACCAAACCCACATCCTGCACTTAGATACGCTGTTCCTGATCAATAGCTGTATCGACCGGCTAGTGCAATGGCCCGGCTATCCAAAAATGGCATACAACAACACCTACGGAATCAAAGCATACAACCAATCGCGCTACGAGTCAGTGATCGATAGCTTATACAGCGACGATGGCTGTCTCGCACAGATTGAACACTGCCGTAATCTATCCATAATCTACGATCCCACAAACCAGGGCTTCAACGAGACGGTCAACGATGTCTGCCAGGAAGCAGAGACGTTCTGTACCGCGAACATTCGAGATCCGTATTTCGATTCAGACGTGAATTACTATGATATCTCCAGCCCCGGCGCGGCGAGCTATCCACCCCCGTGGTATGAGGGCTATCTCAACCAACCACATGTACAGCAAGACCTGGGTGCCCCCTTGAACTGGAGTCAGTCAAACTCAGCCGTTGCACAAGCGTTCCGCGGTATCGGTGACTACAACCGTCCGGGATGGAAGGAGGATCTCGCGTACTTGCTAGACGCCGGCATCAAAGTCACGCTAGTATACGGCGACAGAGACTACGGTTCGTATCCCACCCCTATCCCTATCCCTCATCTCCCCAACCCCAAATACATGCAATCTAACAACTCCTCCAGCCTGCAACTGGTACGGCGGCGAACTCCTCTCCCTCGCCATCCCGCACTCCACTGCCGGCGACTTCGCCTCAGCCGGCTACACCGACGTCGTCGTCAACGACACCTACGTCGGCGGCCAAGTGCGCCAACACGGCAACCTCTCCTTCACACGCGTCTACGAATCCGGCCACGAGGTCCCCGCCTACCAGCCCGAGACCGCATACCGCATCTTCATGCGCGCGCTCTTCAACTTCGACATCGCAACCGGCAACACGTCGACGCTACAAAACTCCAACTACAGCACAACGGGCCCCGACAATGTGTACAACATCACGAACGAGCCTATTAAGGATCCCGGATCGCAGTGCTATGTTCTGGACTCGGCGCAGTGCACGACGGAGCAGTGGGCGAGCGTTGTGAATGGGTCGGCGGAGGTCAGGAATTGGATTGTTGTGGATGCGAATACGACGAGCTTGTTTCCGGATCTGGGGAATGGGACGAATGGGACGAATTCGACGGGGCCTTCTGGGACGGGGACGCCGACGCCGAGTGCTTCGACGACGGGAGGGGGTGCGCCGGGTGAGTCGAGTGGTGCGGGTAGTAGGGCGTTTGGTGGGGAGGTGTGGAGGGTTGCGGGATTGGAGATGGGTGTCATTGGTACGGTTGTGTTGGCGACAGGTTTGGCAATGCTGAGTGTGCTGCTGTAGAGCATGCGACGAAAAGCGTAATGACTGTAATGAGGGCTGAGTATGAAGAGTACTTTCCCAGTCAGATAGGACTTGGTAGTGAAGAGACCGACCATATGACATACAATCTCCCCGGTAGACATGTTACTACCCAAATGAATGTCCCAGCCTGAAGAATATGTACCATTTCTGTTCAAACATGTTCAATCATGAACACTGAGACTAGATGTACGTTTGTTTTTCTTGGTCGCGATTCTATGCCTTATGTATCATAACTCACTCATCACCATGCTTTTTCCACAACAGAAATTCCCAAACGATGCTCTTCCCATCCACCCCTAATGCCGATGTCCCTCAGCCCCACAATTCCACCCAAAAGCTCTCCTCACCCTTCTCGCCTCCACCATCCAATCCTCCAACTCGAACTCCTTCCTCTTCTGACCCCCACCACCATGCCCATGTCTGTTGATCACCCTCGGGCCCACCGCCCTCCTATACTCCACTCCCTTCTCCGCCTCCACAATCGCATCCAACCACGCCGCAAGCCTATACCCCGCCTTCGCAATCTGCAACTGAATGACCGGGATCGCAGCATCATAGTACGCGCCATCCAACTCCTTACCCTCGACGCCCGCCTCGCCCTGCGGGATAACCGTCGTACAGACATAGCTATTCGCATCAGTAGCCCAAACCATGGCGCTGTCAACCCCGTTGCGAACATCCAGACCCGTTAGCCAACCCGCGCTCTGATTCTTCCACTTGCCAGTTTCAATCTCCTGGACAAGCTCGCCGGCCCAGGTCCGCGCATCCTCCAACGAGTACCCGCCGATGAGTTTCTCGGCCATGTTGCTGTCCCAGATATGGTGCAGGTTCGTGGCCGTGCCGTCGAACGTCACGTTAATGCCGTTGCCGCCGATTTCCAGATTCTCAACGTGCAGCGGCTGGTGGATGTCGCCCAGGAAATGGATCACCCATTTCAGCGCCTTCTGCCTTTCGGTGGCGGAGAGGTTGGTGGTCTGCAGGCGCGTGGTGTAGTTTGCGATGGCAGAGACGATGCAGCCTTCCTCGGGGCAGTCGCGGTCGTAGTCAACATTGCATGATTCCGGAGGAGAGTCCAGGGCGTCGATGTAGTGGAGTGGGGCGGAGAAGGCGCCTTCGGTTGTGTAACGGTAGCTGTCGGCCCAGGTAGCGACGTTGGCGAGGAAGGCGGATGAGGTATCGTTCAGAATACCTTGAGCGAAGGCAGCAGTGCTGTTAGAGATGAACGACTGGGCTATGAAAGCTACGGTATCATGACCTAGGGTTCCCCAGGCGGAGACCTGAGGGAGGAGGGGAAGGAGGGCTAGAGGTAGGGATTTGGATATCATGGTGGGTAGAGTCGTGGGAGGGAGGCAAGCGATGGGACGCGGACTTGGACACTCCTATATATGTTTGACGCTGCCACCCTAGTACTGTTATCAGTAGGTCATTACATCGAGGCTTCAGTATGACCAGAACTCGGTCATGTCCGTCTGCGATCGCCACAGTTCGTCTCCAGAAGCTTCAGGGAGGTCCATGCAGGTCCGCGGATGTCTAACCGGATTAGGAAGGCACGTTACCGGATTACGGGGCTCAGGCACGATCATGTCCTTCACGCGGCGCCTGATTGGTTCTGAAGTATAAGTGGCATCGGAGCACAGAGATGGAGATATGTAAAAAGAGGACCAATTGATAGACAGCATAGAAGTGCGTGTCCTGTACCGCGCTTCTTTAATTGCTACACAAAGCTAACAGAAGCCAAGTACTGTGTCTTGTTGCCGAATGCTCCAGAATCAGGGTATCTCATGTTATGAGTTTCGCCATACTCCATGATGCAATGATGGTCGTTACTGCACTGGGATCTCCGGTGCGATCTCGGGTTGCGTGCGGTCGACGAATTCGGGGGCGACGTCTACGGTGGCGTCTTCCGGGGCCTCTTCAACTGGAGGTTGCGGACGTCCTTCAATGAGGCGGACCCACCACGCGGGAGGATCCAGCGGGCTATGGCCGTTGTGGAGGGGTGGGTAGACGTCATTGAAGAAGTACCAGACTATGCCATGTCAGCGATTACCGCATATTAATCGACAAGGAATCTCACTATGTCCCACGACGATGCCGCACAACTCGTCCTTCGGCACTGTCGAGTGCATAACCAGAGAGAAGCAGAGTAAGACCCAAGGCAGATATGGTGCCCGGAAGGCGAGCAGTCCAAGCAGACTTAGCATGGTATCCGGGTTTTTCCTGCTCCAGATATAGATGAGCGTGCTGGACAATGCACTCCCAAGGAACGCCATAGAGAACATGGGCGCTATGCACAGAAGCAATGTCGAAGCGAACGCAAGGAGCCACGAAAAGTGGGCGGGTGATCGTCCCGACGACTCCTCGAGAAGCCGCGAATAACGCTGGAGGAAGAAGATGTGGTAAAGAAGGTCCAGGCTCAGCGGCCCAAAGTATAGAAATGTGGTTACGAGTCGCCAGTACTAGCCTAGTTGTCAATATGCGGTGCTGTTGTTCAAAGCTGGGGGCAGACCCACCTGGTTACGGTAGAAGACCGTTCGGACGCTGTAGAACAGCTGGAAGGGGTTGAGAACACGGCACTGCACGAGGATGCTGGCGCTGAGAGCCGCTGTCATCCACCAGCGCGTGCACACAGGCATCTCGTAGAACCACTGCTCCAGCGGGAACTGGCCCATCATGCCGTCACCTCCCATTACGTTTGCCATGGCCGCGGAGCGAAGCCTGCTCTGACCGCCGAGGTATCTTAAAGGGGCCTGGGAGAACGCGGTACAGGGTCGTCGCAGGAAAGTCCTGTTGTATTCGCGCAATAGGTGAATAGGATCTCTTCTCGGATGCGGTGAGGCAGGAAGAGAGAAGAGGAACCTGCAGGCGGGATGGACTTTCAGGGCGCCACGAACGAATGGGCAGGAGACGGTAGAGACAGCCTATAAAGCGGCGAGCGATGTAAAGGACACTTGGCGGAGTGATTGTCTTTGTGACTGCGCCCGTCCCCGCGAAGTCGTACAAGTGTCCTCCGATTGCGCCGCAGCTTCCGATTGCATCTGCTTATCTAATCTTATCTCACTCAATCTAATCTTGATCTGATCTCGGTCCAATCAGATAAGAGCTGGATGGTGTCCTGAAATGGGAATGGCTGGCATTCCCAACCTCCTCACCATAACAGTCTCAAGAATGCTTGCCCTCCCTATGCGCAATCGTCGAGGGCTGTTTCACTCTTCTTTCACTCCCTTTCCATTACTTGTCGGACGTTGGTATTCGACCTCTTGTTGTGGAGCGCCCGCAAGTAACCTCGCCTAGCAGTAGCGACGCGACCCAAGAAGCTTGCGCGTGTCGACGTGGTACAAACGCGCTTCCCAGCCCAGCCACCGCGATAGCTCTGAAAGGGCATATATTCTCAACAGCGCTCGTCGCGCAAAATCCCACCGCACCTCCACTTTGAGATCCCATCGAATTGGCTCCCAGCAATGCCTCCCAAAAAGAGGGGTCCCACGACGCCGAAGAAGCGAAAAGTGAACCTTAGCAAACTTAGTGTTGCGGAGCGAGCTGCGGCAGGAGCACGGTGTCAGTTTCCCGTCCTCGTAGGGATTAAGCTCTGCTAACTTGTGCGATCTTAGTTGGACAGCCAGGACCAGCCCCTCAACGACGCAAGAAGCACCGCTATAGACCTGGAACTTTGGCGCTGAAGGAGATCCGCAAATACCAGAAGACGACCGACCTTCTCCTACTCAAACATCCGTTTGCCCGAGTGGTACGTCTTCTTTCGAGCTCCTCGAGCATTCTTTAATTGGTATCTGACCCAATTGTGCGCGCAGGTCAGAGAAGTATGCCTGGACTACATGGAAGGAGAGATTATGCGCTTTCAAAGCCAAGCGTTATTGTGCCTGCAGGAAGCCACCGAGGCTTTCCTGACGCATCTGTTTCACGATACAAATCTCTGCGCGATCCACGCCAAACGTGTCACTATCCAAGTCAAGGATATGCAACTCGCCCGTAGATTGCGCGGCAGCGAGCGAGGAGATCCCATATGAAGAGTTCTTGCTGATTGGAGGGTGGTGTTCGTGGCAATTGGTGCATTTGGGGACGTTATGGCGCAGGAGTGCAATTGTCTTGGCCGCCGCATACAAGAGTCCTGTCTGTTGCAACATTCAAGGACTTGGAGGTGGCCGTCTGGCGCCGCGGCGTTTGCGATTATGGCTACGCATTTTGGATTACCAGGTTCGGGTCGCCGTGATAACCCAATATTGGACCCTCGACTGGAGGCTATTTTCATTTTGACTTCGGTCATCAGCAACCTTGCAAAACGCAAACTAATGATGTACGGAGTGTAGGGGGTCATGGCTAATCGTGGGTATGATGGCTCGAAACGAGCACCGTAGGTCGTCGTTTCCTCTTCTGTCCAGACTAGACCCAACTTTAATCCAACCTCCTCGCAACCTTCTCCTCCCTTCGCATCGACATCCTGAAAAGCATACCCACAGGTTGATGTCGAGCTGATTTTACACCCGATCGCTATCCGAATACCATGTGGGGTCCTGGGTCTCTTCTCGTGAAACCCCACATGCGCTCCACTTTCCGCCATCAGCATCAAACCAGGAAAGCGCCCACACATCTGCCCCTGCACCAATCCAGTGCGCCAATATATGCGGCTCGGGAATCCCGACAACCGCTCATTGAGTTATGGTCGTCGCTCATCCACGGTCATTTGGAACCACAAGCTCGCAGGGCTGCAAGGGAACATCGCGCTGCACCTGGAAATCAAGATACCGATGGATAAAGCCAAGTCAACAGCTCATCCAATAAACCCGTCTTCCCGCCTGCACGCTTTGAGGGCATGTCAGCTTCCGTTGCTCCTTTGAAATGAGTTGAATTAAGGGCAGTCTAGCTGTGGCATCTAGAGATCCAGAGTCCACTCAATATGCAGTATCAAAGCTTTGACTGTACTTGCGGCCAATACTAACTACACAAACTAGGCCCTTAGTTTGCCACTTTTGCCGTACCCTAGGTTCGAAGATCCACCGCGGGCCGCGTCTATACCCGTGTGGATCCGTCATTAGCGCTCACACCCTACATCTACCAAAACATAGCTTTCATATCGCTCGTCAGAACTATATGGACCAGCAGTCATCGCTGTGAACGGCCTAGGATCCATTCAGCTATACTGCTCTTATACTCCGTCAATATGCAAGCTACAAACTATGTGTTAGGCGTTGCACCTGTACGCCACTACGGCTAAAGTCATCAGCACTGTCATAGATTGTGGGCAGCGGAACAGAATGATCTGTACATCTAGCTGTTGCGGCTCGCTGCGTTCAACCCTCAGGTCAGAAATTGGGGCACAGTGCACCCGCTCCGGATCACATTCCTACTTTTGCAAGCGACGCGGTTCAAAGTTCACAAGTTGTACGTGCATATGCACGACTATTGCCGCCCACCAATCAGTATCAATCCCGAGCTCGCGGGGTTGACATGCAGGTCCACATTCAAAGGCAGGGTGGAAAGATCACGCATGTACAAGCAATTTAAGTTATGCTTGTTGCTCTTGATTGGCTGTGGCTTCCCAGCACTTGGGCGCGATATGAAGTGCCGAAACTAGAAGGATTCTTCCGCGCGCCTCGAGAGCCCTAAGGACAAGGGAATCACATCTGCATATACGATTTCCCAAAAGACGAAGCTTTGGAGCTATGACCTCAGGAACGAGAGAGGTATATGGAGCAAGTCTTCTGCACTCACAATGGCGTTCCCTTCGTCAGCGCTCTTTCGTTCTGTATCACGATGGCTCCAATGCTTCCAATTGTGGCCGGTGCCCTCTGTTTGGCATTGTCTAGCCTGTCAGCCGCGACCCCAACTGCGAACAACACTTATGAGTACATCGTGGTAGGTACTGGGCCTGGCGGCGGCCCACTTGCTGCCAATCTTGCCAGAGCAGGTCATTCGGTGCTGGTCCTCGAAGCTGGCGATGACCAGACTGAAAATGTCAATGTCTCACAATGGGTTAACTTCAACTCAGCTGGCAACGACCCTGCTACGCGATGGGACTTCTTTGTCAAGCACTCCGATGACGAGGCTCGGGAGGCGAGGTTCATGCACAGGACGTGGCGCAAGACAGATGGCGGTTTCTACGTTGGGCTTGACCCACCTGCTGGAGCTAAGCCGCTAGGGATTGTGAGTGTCCCAGTCCTCATTAGTGACCCTTCCTGATCTTTGGATAGTACTATCCTCGTGCAGGAACCTTGGGTGGCTGTGCTATGCACAACGGTTGCTTGACAATGAACCCTAATGATCTTGACTGGTAAGTAGTAATATCGTACGAGCGTAAATGGGGAGTAAGGCGTTGTCCGCTATGCGTGCTAACAGCTTTGCTAGGGATGAGATTGCCGAAGCCACTGGCGATGACTCATGGTCAGCGGAGAGCATGCGCAAATACCTGGTCAAATTGGAGAAAGTTCATTACAATAGCACTTACGTGCATGGCCATGACGGCTGGCTCGACATGACAATGCTCGATCCTGGCTTCACTACCAGTTCGGATGCCCACACTCTCCAACAATATGCAGCCGAAGCTGCTGGCTTTACCGCTGCTGATACTTCGACACTTCTAACGCGAGACATGAACGGCAACCAACCGAACCGGGACAATCTTGTTGGTCCGTTCGGTGGAGTTAGTCATATCAATCCCAATGGTCGTCGGTCCTCTCCCGGTTACTATGTTCGCGACACCGTTGCTGAAAAGAAGTATCCAATTACGCTGTCACTGGACACACTTGCGACCAAGGTCATCTTCGATAAGTCCGGCAAGAAACCAAAGGCCGTTGGCATAGAGTATCTTAAAGGAAAGAGCTTGTACAGTGCAGACCCTCGCTATAATGCAGCCGACCCGGGAGTCGCCGGGAAAGCATATGCCTCGAAAGAAGTCATCATCTCAGGTGGTGCTTTCAACTCACCTCAGTTACTGTTGCTTTCCGGTATCGGTCCTGCAGCTCATCTCAAGAAATTCAACATCTCTGTTATTTCCGATCTACCAGGCGTAGGCCAACAGCTCGCTGACAACTACGAGGCTGGTATCCTGTCGCTAGGGAAACGTGCTGTGACTGGCGCTGGCGAGATATTCCCCAACTTCTGGAAAACAACACAAGGAAAGATTAGAGATATATACATGTGGTGTGGGTCTTTCTCGTTCGAAGGTTTCTACCCAGGGTAAGGAAACCGATGCATTAGCTCTTCCCTCTGACCAGCACTTGCTAACGATAGTCATCTATAGATTCCCCAATATTCCGCCATACTTCAACACCACTCACGGACCTAATCAATATGAATGCGCTCTCGTTCACATGAACCCGCGCTCTCAAGCTGGCGCTATCGAGCTTCAATCCACCAATCCTCGGGACGTCCCCACTATCAATCTCAACTTCTTCAAAGACGGCAGCGACAAAGATCTTACCGCCCTTCTCGAAGGTGTCAAATGGGTGCGCTCCTGGCTTTCCAAGGTCGATGCCACTGCCACCAACAGTCTAGCCCCCTTCGAAGAACTGCATCCCTGCGAGGGAACGATCGGAAAGCAAAACTGCACTGATGCGTCGCAGAAGACGTATATCAAGGAGCAAGCGTACAGCCATCATGCGAGCAGTAGCTGTAAAGTTGGTGCTGATGGTGACAAAAACGCTGTCCTTGATAGCAAGTTCCGCGTTAGGGGCGTCGAGGGACTGAGGGTTGTGGATGCGTCGAGCTTTCCGAAGGTCCCGGGAGCCTTCCCTGTTCTGCCTACTATGATGCTTAGTGAGAAGGCTAGTGATATTCTCATCAATGGGTTGTAGATGGTACTGTCATGTTCACTCAAGGACTTGGTGCTGAGAGGGGATCAATTGGCTATCCTATTTCTGTAGCAAATTGCTTGAAGAGTCTATAAAAGTCTGGTTAAAATCGCAAAACGTGCAAATATTCGCACTCTCCTTGTCCAACAAACTCGACATAGTCTGCGTGTATTTCATGTGGACAAGACTGCGTCATTCACCTGCAATCAAACGCGCGTGACCTCGTCCTCGAAATTTGTTCTCTACCATATTGTCGCGCTCTTTCACCGCACATCTGCAAACAGGTTAAATTTCAATCCTGTACAGCACTAGTGCAATTCTCTTTCTTCACACCTCCACACTTGGACCGCACAACTTCCCACAGCTTCTGCTATCGCATTCACGCGTCCAACACTGCCCTCACATATACCACTTCTTAATCCCTAGCTTTATAAAGGTCAGTCAAAGCTCACCTTCCTCTAATGACATAGGGTATCGCGTCGTCGTCACAGCGCATCCCAATATCTCACTGCGTGCGTTCACGTTAGCATACTCGGTCTACTCAATGAAGCTAACACCATCACTAGACTGCCCACAATGCCTATCGATTGGAAGGACGCTGAGGTTAAGGATCGTCTTCTCGCAGCCATCATCGCTAGCTTCGATGGCAAGGTATGTTCTTTGCGTTCTTTCTATCCCATCGCTTCCACTTCCATCTGTACATTCAAGGGACTCAGACAGCCCGATTACTTCACTACTTGGCTAGTGGCGAGGGTACAAAGTCAGTTGAAGCCTCTCAAATGAGGCCGCGGAAAGGACGATGAAGCCTGTTTGCAATACTCTGAGAATAACCACCTAGGTGGTATTCCGGCCTTGTCTAGCAGACACTTTGTACCCTGGGTCACGTACCCTCCCTTCCCGTTATAGATTTCGATGAGACCACGCTAACGACATGGCAAACAGATCAATTGCAAGGAGGTCGCCCGTCTCTTCGGCGGCGGCGCTACATACAACGCCATCGAAAACTTTCTCCGAGCCCCGAAGAAGAAGGCCGTCGAGCTCAAGGCCGAAGCGGGTGATTCTGCAGCTCCGAGTCCAGCGAAGCCGCGTACACCCAAGAAGATTGCAGCCGGTGGAGATGGTATGTTTATCCTTTGTTCTCCATCTGTTATCTGTTTTAGTAGTGTAAGGACAGTGCTAATGTTTGGGATACTGTAGGCGGAGGCGTGAAGTCCGGTCGCGTCACCAAGTCTACGCCCAAGAAAGGCAAAGGTGGCAAGAGTCTGAGTGGCAGTCTTATCAAAAAGGAGGTCGATCTTGAGAATGAGGAGGTCTTCAATATTCAGGTCCAGCGTGGTGTTTCTGAGGAGCTCGATCGTATGGAGGAGGAGTATAGCATCTGAGCCATATTATGGTTATGGACATTGATCTGGTGCATCGGTACACGGATTGGAGTATACTCGAGGATGGAGTTCAGGAATGAGGTTGAGGATCGGCGTTGGCTTTGGTACCCTATCTGCCGGTTTAGACCTACACACATGATAGGCCTAGATACATTTGCGATGATGCTTCATGGACGCTACGAACTGCATAAGCTGCGGCGACTCGCTACGAGGCAATTGCGATGATAATACAAAATGCTTCTCTCAAATTTGGAACTATAGTGTCAAGTGGTCGCATGCCAAAGTTCGCGAACGCTCCAAGAGACTTTCTTGACCTATGTATAACTTATGCCGACGCTCTCCTGTATATAAAACACAATCGAGTGCACTTATACTCCATGATACCCGTTGACACTCTAGTGGTAAGTTCTCGGTTTCAAGACCGGCGGTGAACCTAGCACACGTCTCGCGCTTCGCATCAGAAGCTAATTTCCACTCTTTCACTCTACCACAACATCCGATTTCACTCTCAAAAATTTCAGCCCCGCCTTCCCTCTTCAAAATTTTAGCAACACCTTTACCTCATCTTCTCTTCCACACCTTCCCACTTCCTCCACCTCTCCCTCCAACGCTCACTCAACCTCCACAGGCTGAGGTGAGCACGCCACAAGCTGGTCAAATCTCTGTCTCTTGCTATCTAGCAGGTGAGTGTACACAAGGTTTTACGCGTTACGCACAGAAAGTCTAACCTTCAGCACAGATAAGCACAAGCTAGCACACAATCCAATCCCTCCTTCACTAAACCCTACACCACGCAACACTCCGCCATCATGCCGATGTCCTGGACGCCCGAGAACGACCGCCTGCTGCTCCTCAAGTTGATCGAGACGCATGGCATCAAGGTCGACATCGCCAAGATCGAGAAAGCATGGCGTAAGTTTTCCACCATCACCTTCCATCCCCGATGCGATCCAATTTTCTTCCTCCACGAGGTGCACGTACGAATTGAGTCGCCTCCAAGACGCTTCCCTCAATCTCGTAAAGCGCATCCAGAAAAGCACTATCACAAATCCCAAAGCCCGCAAAAGCCTCCTACCTCCCATCCAGAAAACGACTCAATTCATACACACCTCCCCTCCCTTCCCCCACCCCCCAAACACACCCCATCCATCCATCCATTCCCCCAGCTAACCCTCCTCCCCCCACAGCCAAAACCGCAAACCCCAAACCCACCGCCCGCGCCATAACCGAGCGCTTCGCCAAATTGCGCCAACTCGCCGGCATAAACATCAGCCTATCGACCAGCAAGTCCGGCGGCGGCAAGACTCAGGCCCGCGTCACCGCTTCTGCTGCAAAGCCGTTCAGCACGCCGACGTCGGCTGCCAAGAAGCGCAAGGCTAAGGCTAAGGCCAAGAACGAGGATGAGGATGAGTCTGATGGCGAGGGCCATATGACGCTGTCTGAGGACGAGGATGTGGATGTGGATGAGGATGAGGATGAGACGCCGACGAAGCAGAAGCAGAAGCAGACGCCCAACAAGGCGCGCAAGATGGGTGTTGGACGTACGCCGCGATCTGGACGTGCTGGAAGTAGCTTGGGTGGGGGCTTGAGTTTGAGCAATGAGTTTGGTCGTGCGGAGGAGGAGCTTGAATTCGAGGATGGGGATGAGGATCCGGACTTTGGCTTCCAGACTGGACGTGGTGTTCGAGTCAAGAATGGTACGTTGTCTTGCATCCCTCTTTACTCCAGTTCGTTTCCGTTCAGTCCAGTCCAGTCTTGTTGCATCACTTGCACCTTCACTCCACAACTTTAGAACACATGCATCCAGCTAACCAACCCTCCCACCCCACAGAGCCAACAGACGACCACGACCCCTTCACATCCAATGGCCCCTTCGCCGCCGACATCGCCGAAGCCCGCCGTCTGCGCGATATGACCTCTCACTCCAGCGCCAGCGCCCAGCCCTCCAACCGTTCTCTAGGCCTAGGTTTCATGACCTCTCCCTACAACAACGCGTCCTTCGGAAACGGCATGGCGCACTTCCCCAACTACGGTATTTCTGGCTATGGAACCGGACCCGGAACCCCAGGAGCCATGGACGGCGGCAACGATGCGATGTTCATGAATGCATTCGGTGCAGGCGGCAGCTTGAATGGGCAGGGCATTAGTCCGATGACGGCTATGAACGCTATGAGTGCGCAGATGGCGGGGATTGGTAACCGTATGAATATGGGAGGCGGAGGCGGAAGTGGAGTCTCAACGGGTATGGGAACTGGCATGGGAGCTGGTATGGGACATGGCATGGGAATGACCCAGTACACCACCAACACCGGTCTAACTCCCCACACCTCGCGCATGCACCTGTCCAACTCCAGCTCCAGCATCCCCTCTCCAATCCCCTTCGCCGCGCCGCCAAAGAAGAACACCGTCTCTGGCAACAACTCTGGCAATGGCTCTACGTCCCCATCTGCATCTGCATCTCGCGATCGCACCGTCTCCGCAACGCCCAGCGTGCCTTCTCGCGCCCGCTCCGCGCGCCAGGTTAGCCAGAAGGCTGCCGAGAAGATGAGTGCGTATATCCAGGCTGCGAAGGAGGAGGAGAAGGCGAATGGCGAGGCGAGCTCGGTGGAGGATAGTGCGGCGAGTGAGTTTGAGGGGAGTGATGGGGATGAGGTTATGGTTTGAGTGAGCTATCACTGTCGGGATGAGATGAGGAGTGGGAAAAGAGAGGGGTACATGATTTTTGGATTGGTTGCGGGTGCGAATGGATATGAGAGTGGACTCGGGAAAGTTGGGTGAACGGTGATCAGGTTTCGGTGCAGTCCATGGGAAGCACAGGAGTGGTGGAGCAAGAGATATCCTTTGGGATACAGCGTTCAGCGGTGTACCGTTAGCGGAGCTTTGCTGAGCTTTCTTACGTAGCTTTCTAGTCTCCGTCTTGGAACATGGATTTGGAAGGCTTGGATTCTGGCGTTATGTTCTTTGCAGACGACTCTGCTTCGAAACTTGAATGACAGCTGGCTTTTCCTCTCTTCCATTGCCGTTGTTCTCTTCTAAACATGCGAAGATCTATGCCTCTTGTATGATGGTCTGTCTCCGTCTGCTCCGCAGAACCGTAGACTTTACGTCACCGGTTTGCGTTGTAGTGCCCAGGCAACATACTGGCGACTTCTCATAGGGTGTCTGGCTGCCGCACGATGGATGAATTGCGTTACTTCGACGTCAGGACCAACAGCCCTTTGTAGAGCATCAGCCATGGTCTTGATCGAGCTTGACCGTCTAAAGTCGGATCTGGCGCTCTCTGGTGCTCTTCGCCTCCAGCTCATCGATTCCGGAACTTGAAACTTCACTTCAGTCAGTAGGGCTACATCATTCGGTCAAGTCTTGCACATACATCGCAGTCCAGCTGGGGTTACTGCCCTCCCCAGCCTCCGTCTTCTCGCCAGCGCTCTCTAGGTCCACTTCCTTCCGCCTCGGCACAAATCCAGGATGAATAGCGTCTCGACATTCGCCCAAGCACCCCTCATGTGCACACATCCAGAACCTCGCCCCATGCTTTAGTTCTTTCTGACATTTGTTACATTTTACCTTCTCTCCCAGTGGTAGGTTAGCTCCACATGCAATATCTCTTACTTCTTTCTCATACCGCTTATGTCGCGCTGTCTGCAGCTCTACGACGTCGCGCGTTGCGCACGTGCGACATAAGCTCTGATTCTCGCTCGACCGGTCGAACTTTCGGCACACACAGGGCTTGTGGTAGTCTCGGGACCGTCGAGAATCGCGGAGGTAGTAGCATCTTGAGCACCAGGGTACGCATTGCACGTGGCGACGAGCTGGCAAACCGGGCCAGAAATTGACAGTCGAGCATTCCTAGCGATTATCAGCAAAATCGAAATCGAAATCTCAGCCACGCGAGCAGATTCAATTGGGTCATGCTCATCAAGCAATGGCTCGCCGTGACGGGATGCATCCACGTTTAGACAGTCCATCCTTCAGTATAGGATGGAAAAGCATGATAGATGAAGAGCCAAATGAACCAAGCGAATACTTACATCGCAAATCTTCTTGTTACAGTAGAAGCAGTCTGTCTTGGTATCTTCCTCGCAGCAATGTTTCTTCAACTTGGGCACGCGCATTTCCAAGTCTTCACCAGGGAACACCGCCTCTCTTACGGCTCTTGAAGCGAGACTGAAATTGATGATATCCTCGTAATGAGAATTCTCGACGATCTCCAAGAGAACATGCTCGATGTTCAGGACTTCCATGAGCTTCGGATTGTGGACTTGATATCCGTATCGAGGTTTATACGGTACGGCGACTTCGAATGCTAGCTCTTTTGATCGCAATCTGCGTGTTGCTTTGACAGCATACCAGTAAGCGAACCGGATTCGAGGTATCATGTGGTTTGTGAACCATATTGGCGGTCCAATAGTCCCAAGAATTAGATAGGATAGAGGTCTGAAGGGGTTCAGAATGCTACCCTCACGTTCGTCAAAGAACACTCCGACGTAAGTTATGAGGAATTGGAAAAACCTAGAATTGTTGTTAGTTTCAAGAAGGGGCTTGGCCAAGTAGGAAGCGGAAACATGGCCGTGAACAGCTAAACGGAGCACATTGAATCCTCCCATATCAAGCACTGGCCAGTTGGAAGGTAGACTTACAACGTAGCGCCTGCAAGCTCCCAGGCGTACACAAAATTCACGCAAGCATCATTTGCGTCTACATAGCCGCCCAGGGGAGCCAGTCTCGAAAAGAGGCCGGGCTGGTTGTCGATTTTCCAATCTCCGGCATTTGCGCATCGCGACATCCTTCCTGGAAGATAGTCGCCTTGCATACCAAGACTTGTTGCGAGAGTGACGGCTAGACCCAGATCGATGATGCCCACTGTAAGAATCCAGACGCCTTGTAGACAATGCACCAGTACAGCACTGATTAGGCTCCATGGAAAGATGGTAACAAGCTAGTGCAGTGTTAGTTGTGTTACTTCGGAAAGCTCGATAATCCTGATATCTATCGAAACCGGCAATTTGCGGTGGGCACCAGGCAGCAGGTTTGCATTGCGCGCTGTCGAAAGATGGCTCCTTTGCACATAAAGGGCCCTCTTGCACAGAATTGTACAATTCAAGGGTTCCTCGACCAGTGCTCCGTCATCAGAGAGCCAACCCCCATTGAACGCTAGCTTGAACATAGATGGGAAAGAGAAGAGGAACGCACCATTATGTAAGCTAGTCGTTGCGCAAGCTCAACGCGTGTGTAAAAGGGAGTAGATGGGAAACTTTCTGGGTGACTCGCGATAACCATATAGCGATGCCGAGCGCTGAATGCTGCGATAGCAGCAAGAACCATGAACGGAAACTTCAGCAGGGAGATCCAGATCTTGGTATTATTTTCATTTCCTCTAGGCATCCTCATCGGCCGCCAGCCAAAGCAGCCCATCAGTGGGTTCATGCTGATAGTAGTTGGGCTGGAATGATATCGCAGAGTCGATTGTGTGAACTTGGAAGGTTGAGACAGGAGCATGCGGTTCAGCGACAGCGTTCCGCTATGCCGTTGGATATAAGGCACAGCAACGGATTCAACCTTGTGAATGACAGCTCGACCCCGCCCTAAGCGCCTGTCAGGTCGTGATATAAAAGGTGCCTTTCGAGGTCAACGCTTGTCACCAGGCTGAAGCGCAGGCCTGTATATGGAAGCGAGGCCGCATACTCAGCCTGCCTCGGGTGGTTGTGAGGTAAGGCGACTGATGGCTCAAAGACAAGCGAGAGATGTGAGAAATCTCAAGACTTTGAACAAGCATGCACGAAATGAAGATGCTCAAGATGAAGTTGTTGAGTTCCGCTGACATTGACGTAGAGTGCGGCGTGCCTTGATCTGTGCAAGACAGGCTGCAAGGCTTCCCCACTATCGCTCAACCGGTGGGAGGTACAGCACCGCCACAAAAAAGGCAGCTGCCGCCACGACACATGCCTCTAACCGCGCTATGGAGTAGCGGGTCGTTAGTTGAACGTATCTCATGACGTTCTGGGGCCGTTTGTGTCGCAATACGTACCCTAATGACTATAGAGGATAATGGAGGGGCAGGACCTTTCAGCCGCCCCATACATACCACCTTCTTAGATGGTTTCTTGGCCAGATACCGGCGCAAACCATCACTTGCAGGCTCTTTGTCCACTAGACACATTGAAGCCATGCTATATCGGAAGACCAATCTCACGTCGCGAGGTGCGCAAACTTTGGATGCATTCCAAGGGTGCGGATGCCCCGCCACATCGATGCTCATCGGCCACCAAGCCCCACGCCCTTCTTTCCTCTCCTTTCCTTCCCATCGTCCCAGTCACGTTTCGACTTCCTATCAGCCTTTAACTCGCGAGCTTTCTCGAGTGGGTCTATAACGACTAGCTCCTCCTCATTCTTCCGCTTCCATTCCAGATCCTTGCCTAGCCTATCCTTAGCGAAGGTTAGCTGGTGACCCATCCACCCTGCGTCGTCGTCGGAACCGTCTTCATCCTGCTCGTCCCATGCTGTGCATGACTGGCAGCCAACGATGAAGTGGAGATCGCATGTCGCCTCTTCTTCCTCCATGACAGTAGGTTTGCTTTTGTCGACCGCACTCGTTTGCTTAGCATCTTGCATGGCGACATTAGTGGAAAGGTCTGAGTCTTTCGACTTTGTTGCTGGTGCTCCCTCGACCTTCGACTTGAACTTGGTGAGAAAGTCCAGCGTAGCTTTTTCTTGTGCAGAATTGACCCCAGCGCCTCTTTTCCGGCCCTTTACTGTGCTTGCGGGGACCATTGAACCTAGTAGTGACGTCTTCTTGGTTGTTTCGGCGACTTGAATAGGGGTGTTGCGCTTCATAGATGCCTTGACTGCTGCAATTTGTGCGTTCACGCGATCAAGCTTGGATTGATGCGGTGATGGTTCTTTCGCTTGTGGAGAGGCTGAGGGGGAAGGCGTCTTTCTTCGAGGAGGCGACTGAGGTACACGTTCCGGTGATGCAGACGGTGATGATGGCTTGGGTGCGGATTTTCGTATTGGAATAGCTCTTGCTTCCACGGGCGCTTTCGGCATCGCCGTGTTGTTGAGAGCTGAGGGTGTCTCTTCTCCGGCACTCACGAGCTTTGTATTGAACTTTGCTTTCTTAACGACGGGCGCAGCATCCTCTCCATCGCCTTCCTCGCCTCCGAAACTCAGTAACGCCTTGCCAGCCTTCCGCTTGGGTTTCTTCGCCCTCTTTTGCTCTGGTGCTGTGCGTTCCGCTATCCGCGCCCTCTTCACCATGTCCTCGAATGGATTGATGATGATTTCGGTGCTCATGATCTTGGTCGGATACAGTGGCCTCTCCTCGCTCCCCGCCGCGATTTCCGCTTCTGCAATCTTCATCAAATTGTAGATGGTGTCTCCAGCAATCCTCCCAAACATAGTGTTCTTCCCTGTCAGCTCGGGAGTATTTCCCAGCGTGAAGAAGAACTGACTGCCATTGTCATCCTTCTGACCAGTATTCGCCATGCCAAGTAGACCTCTGCGGTTGAACTTCAGACGACTGTGGAACTCGTCCTGGAATGCTTCGCCATCGTAACTGCTCTCTCCACCTTGTCCGGTTCCAGTGGGATCGCCGCCTTGCACGATGAAGCCCTTGACCAGGCGGTGGAACACAGTGTTGTCATAGTAGCCATCGAGGCAGAGTTGGAGGAAGTTGCGCGAAGTCTTGGGTGTCTGTTTCGCGAAGAGTTCGAGTTCCAGATCGCCGGTCGAGGTGTGGAGGAGGACTTTTGCGGTCGGATTCGGCTCGAGATTGTAGACAGCGCTCATCTTGCCGGTTGAGGCGTGACAGGCCCACGCGAGCTGTCCTAATCAGAGCTGTATAGGGTCGTGGTGTTGAATTGTGAAATTCTGCCAGTGAGAGCTCCGTCACCGCCCACGCCGGCTACACTAGGCTATTCTAGGCCTAGGCCCACACAACATTTCCACCAGGAAAGTCCATGTAGCCGACGTCACAGCGAACTGCCACTCACGCTTCAATCTCGGAAGATCCGCCTGACGAAGTCGCAATCTCACTCCCATTTTCAGACCCACGATGCTGCGATTCCAGATATAAACTCTGGGTTGCGCTCTCTACAACTTCTAGTTCCTGCATTTAGCCCTGTGTGGCGTCATCTGGCATTAGCTCCCGGACTCGAAGATGATCCCCTACATCAACGCCCGTATGTTGTAGACTTGCTGCACGGTCGATGCATGCTGATGGAAGAATGTAGCTTTTGCCTATGTTGGCAGTGGGCTGGGCACATCTGCGGATGAGCGTAAGCAGAAACATTCCCCTTCGTTTACATAGTCTGAATATGTTGTAGTCAAGCTCGTCTTCACTTTTTATCTGTCGTATCCTCTCGCTGCTGTCCTGAAACGGCTGCCTGACAATGAACCATGGAAAAAGAACCTCTTTAGTGTAGGGCACGTGACTCTGCCCTCTCCCACCTACTGTCGAGCTGAAATAACATCAAATTAGGGTTGCTCTGTTCTACATGGTCGGCCTCTTCGACATGTGGAGTGGTCTTCGCACTTTGCTTATTGCTGCCGGTGGCACATATTTGATCGCATCAAGGATCCAGTCACCTTACATGCCATGGATCGGATTTGTGTTCTGCATGGGACACATGTCTCTCAATCACATATATCGACAACAGTTGAATGATCCCTCGGTAGTCGATGTTACGGGTAGGTGTTCGCGTGTCCAAAACTGCAAAGTGCCTTCGACTGACTAGATGCAGGTGCGCAGATGGTACTGATAATGAAGGTAAAATTCTCATTTCAGATTCCCACATAACTTGTGCTAACATTACAAGCTCACTGCCTTTTGCTGGAATGTGCAAGACGGTCGCCTTCCTGATTCTGATCTCACCGACTTTCAGAAAGAGCATGCGATCAGAGAACTGCCAAGTATTCTCGATTTTGCTGGTTACGTCTTCTTCTTCCCTGGGCTGATGGCTGGACCCGCCTTCGATTACTGCGATTACAGGCGCTACATTACTACCACTATGTTCGCTCTACCTCCAGGAACTGACCCTTCGAAAGCTCCTCCAACCCGCAAAAAGCGAAAGATTCCTCGTAGCGGTACTCCAGCCGCGATCAAAGGCGTCATCGGAACATGTTGGATCATTGCTTTCCTCAAATTCTCTGCTTGGTACAATATCGACTACCTCTTGAGCGAAAAGTACATGACCTACTACTTCCCTCGACGCATTTTCCAACTGTACATGCTCGGTGTTACAACTCGCATGAAGTACTACGGTGTTTGGAGTCTTTCCGAAGGAGCTTGCATTCTCTCTGGCATAGGCTACAATGGCATCGATCCTGCAAGTGGTCGCGCAAAGTGGGATCGTCTTACGAACATCGATCCTCTTGGTGTCGAGACAGCACAGAACACTCGTGCATATCTTGGCAACTGGAACATCAACACAAACAACTGGTTGCGGAATTACATGTACCTCCGCGTGACACCGAAGGGCAAGAAGCCTGGTTTTAGAGCTACATTGGCTACGTTCGTCACGAGTGCCTTCTGGCATGGCTTCTACCCTGGGTATTACCTTGCTTTCATCCTAGCCTCGCTACTTCAGACCATCGCGAAAAGTACGTTCACTCCCCTTCCATCTATGCTTCCTTCTCCATCCCTGTTCTCTCAGCCAATCTATGTATCACTAACAAATCTCCAGACGGTCGCCGCCTAATCCGCCCCCTCTTCATGTCTCCCGACGGCAAAACCCCTCTCCCCTCCAAACGCTACTACGACATCTTCACGCTCATCCTCACCCAAACCGTCTTCGCCTTCACAGTCGCCCCCTTCATCTTCCTCTACTTCAGCACCACCATGATCGTCTGGTCGCGCGTCTACTTCTACACGCTCCTTGGCGTCGCTGCTTCCTTCGCCGCATTCTCCCGCTCGCTACCCATCCGCAAGGAACTCGTCACGCGCGTCAACGCGCACCAAGCTCCCGCCACCCCTACTTCCACCACCGCAGGCGTAGACGTAGCGTCCATCGAAAAGGCCGCGCGCGAAGAAGCAAAGCGCGAGGGCCTTCTGCGGCGCGAGAGCAGCGAGAGCGTGGCGCCTAGCAGCCTTGCCGGAGGCAGTAGTGCGGCGAGGCGCGCGCCGACGCTGGGCATTGCGGATGATCCTGAGGCGGAGATTGATGAGATTGTGGCGGAGGTTAGGAGGGAGATTGAGGATAGGAAGCGCAGGGGTAGTCTGGTGCAGGGGTTCGATGTTAGGAGTGCGGTGCAGGCGAAGTTTAGGGAGTTTGGGAAGAAGGCTGGGGGGAAGGGGAAGGGGGTGTAGTGTGATGGGATGGGTGGCATGGAAGGGGGTGTGAGGATGTGGTGGGTGAGTTGGCTGGGGTGGGGTGGGAGGCGATGGGATAGTGCAAATGGTACATGAGCAGGAGGCTGCGTGCGCGTTACTGTTGGGTAGCATGTGGTGTATTGTTACTATCAGTGTAGACGGTGTTCCGTAGGTAGTCTCCAAGCGTCTGTCGCAATGAGTAAAAGTCTATTATAGCATTATACTTGGGGTTCTGCATACTGTAGAGCTGAGGTACGAACAATGCACAATGCCGTTTGTGAGAATGGAGACGCGACGTATAACCGCATTGAATTTCGCTCAGGCGTAACGGAGCGTTGACTAGTTGCTGGAAGTCAAGTCAGATGTAAAGAGCATTCGACTCTCGATAGTACGTTATAATGACCTCGAAAAGCTGGACGGAGATTATTTGGACGAAACCATAGGTCATGAAGGGAGTAATACCTGTCCATGACTCTTTAATACGCAGTAGTATACTTGATAGCGACAGCTATAGCACACAACGAATAATCTTGACCCTAGAGTTGAAGATATAACTCAAAGCTCTGTCATGCTTCCAGCCCCGTGTTCCAGATTCGTGCAGATCAAATTATAGTACTCGGTCTGTTGACTTGGATGGGGTGACGACTGTCGGACACAGCCTTCCATATACACAGCCTGGCGTCTCACTTCTAGGTTGTTGGAAACCTGTCTGCTCTAGGTAGTCGCGCAAGGGGTAGTCTGTGATATTCAATACGGAAATTGTGACATTCGGTTAGTCTGAGTATGATGTGCTTTTTCCACTGCAGATTCGGATGACCGCTGGTGTTGGGACATATGAAGGAGGATTGGTGGCGATGGTAGGGTTGTAATGACATGTGAGACTCTGATGCATGAACCAGGTTTGATGTTGTATTATAATCGTGGAAGCTCGTGCTCACCCGTATCTAGCTATCATTCAACCACAGTCAGGATAGTCGGTTCAACAGATGAGTAGGCACCCCGTCGTCCCTTTCTATATACCGTAGACTCTCGATAATAAGATTTATTTCTAGGCCGTATCAAGCAAGGTGTTCTGAAAACAGGCCAATGAATGCTCATACATTGACAGCTGTTCCACTTCAACGCTTGATCTCTCATTTATAATTGGTTCCGCATTAGGCCTAGAAGTAAATCTTATTATCGAGAGTCTACGGTAGACCAAGTTATACTCTCTCCTCACGCTGCCCGAAAAACACTGTCATATCGCCGATGCCCCTAACTAGGACATGACCGATCTTTAGCCCAACCTCCGCAGATGTCTGAGATCCTATATGTTAGCGCAGCTAGTAGAACCTCCGGTACAACCTGGGAGGTGCTATTGCCGGTGCCTTGTGTCCCTTCGAGTCCCTTGCAGATACTGCTTTATGAGGGCAGGGTAAGCAGACCTGAGTACACTCTTCGCCGGTGCCGCCCATCGGCATTACACGCGTGGGCCACGATGGCCGCCATGCTGGTCCCGAGAGATCGCGATGCAACGACGCTTCATGCAACGACTAAGAAAGGGAATCAAGATGATTTTGTAGAGCGAAGGCAACCTCCGAATACTCAGAGGATCCTTCCTGTCTTGATCTCCGCGACACTTGCTAGGCATTTTCGAGTGGCTATGGCTGGACCGTGCATTGTGAGCTTTGACAGCACAAGAGAAAGTCGAAGAAGACTCGAGTGCGGACTCGAGAGGTTCGAGGGCGGAGCGCAGTTTCGCCGGAAGGGTCCTAGACATGTTATGAGTATATAGCTTGGCTAGCAACGGCCCGCGGGTCGGGAGCGGCAGTTGTTATCGTCGCTGTAGACGGCGCCCATGAAGACTTTGCTGGCTCGGGGGCATGCCACACAATGTTGCGAGTCTCGAGAGACCAGCGAGCTCAAAGTATGCTGTGGGTTAAATGCAGAGATAGGTCGGAAGGCGAGGGTGGAGGCGCTCGACTGCATGACGCCCTCATTGTTGCCTATGATGCGCTCCGCGATGGGTCATGGATGTCTCTCGAGCTGTTGTCTCCGCAGAGCTGATGCTGTTGGAGCCGCGCATAGCTGGTATTCCAGGGGAGCTGTAACGATGCCCGCATGCCCGAGAGTGTACCGGCAGGCTGCAGCTATGAATTATCGAGGCGTCGTTTGCGCAGAGGCGGGGCGGAGGGAAGACCGGTCGCAGATGGCGCTTCCAGTTGCCTCCCGGGTTCTATGCGCATGGCTGGACTCGTGCGGAGCTGGCAAAGCATCGAGTATCAGAGAAGCAACACAGAGAGAGTATTGAGGACGTCGTTCGCAGGTCCGTACCGACTCAACACCGCGTCGAGAGCCATGGTCCGGCTTGCCCCATGCAGATTAGCTGGCAGATCGTCCTTGGCCACGCTTACCGTCGAGGGACTGGAGCGGGCAATTCTTCGAACCTCATCTGTCTCTGTAGCTCCCTGTCATTCCTTCAATAGGGATGTTGTTTGGGGTTGCACCTCTGGGCGCGTGGCGGTGAGTCTCTGTGTGTCGGCCTACAGAGTGGTCTGCCTTCGTCTCTCTTCCTCGATCTTACTTCTCCACACCACCCACTCTCCATCACACCACAACGGCAATATCATCGACCCCATCTCCCACGGCGACACGCTCATCGATGATCGCTGCGATGGCGGAGATGCTTTCTGAGATGGATGAGCTCCTTACAGCTTCGCCGTGTCCTGTCCGTCAGACTCCTGAGATTGAACGACTCCATCAGCAACGTCTTCCTGCCGTCCTGCAGCCGCCCTCTACCCGCCTCGGAGACCTTGCGACTGCCGTCAACACCATGGAGCTCGCTCCTACGATGGCCGGTCTCTACCACGGTAGCATGAAGGCTGGACCACCGCATGCTCTGAACACCGCTGTCCAAGCCCCACTGGTGCACTAACCCGGACCGCCCACAAACGCGAAGGCATCGGCCTGCCACCATCTCTTTACAGCGTTGACATGCAGGCTGCCTTCATGTTGATCGCCTTTCGAGGCTTTGATGCCACCACGATGAGCATGCGGACCTCCTGCTTCGGCGGCCTCTCATCGACGGTAGCAGCGAGCCACGTCAGCACCCGAGCAAGCGCGCCCTGCCACTTGGTCCAGCGCGGGTGCCATACTGACATTGACATTTCGCAGGTTGATCAGCATCGGGCTACCGGTTGACTCTGCAGCTCGCCGATAAGACCGAAGCACCGCGTCTCGGCCTCCCATCAACGCGTCACAGAGAATCCCCCTTCAAAATCCGGTCGAAGAGCGGATACAGCCCTCGAGACATACATAACTGCTAGCAGTTGCTTGAGACAGGGGCAGTGCTTATTATCTGAAGTGTCGTTCATGGCTCTCCATCATCGAACGCCATCGGCCTCTCATGTCAACACCATCAAGGGCGCAGCCTGGCAGCAATGTTGCGTCAATGACTTGACCTGACGACTAGAGCCTCTGGTTGGACAGCAACGTTTGACCTCGGGTGGAACATAGTTCACCGCCTATCGAAGCAAGTCCGACGACTTTGCGGCCATTCCAGCGACACGCGACGGGTAGATGCAGTGGCCCATACAAATGTCGAACACCAAGCATAACGCAGTGCCAGCGATGCCTCTGACAACCGCTGTCAGCTACGATGACAATGCTTTCCATACCCACAGGAAGGCATTTGTCATCCGCCCGGCAGAAGGATACCGTCGGAAGCATGATCGTCACCACATGACTCGGCGACCACTCCAACGCGTCAGGAACGACATGTGTCAGCCAGACGACCAAAATGTCCAGAGCTTGGTCACGATATGTGCATACCATAGTCAGAGTTCAGGCTTTGCTCAATAGTCGTCTTGCTTGTGGCAAGGGCTGCGATCTGTGTATGCCGAACACGGTCAAGCTTCAAGCCCTTCAGCCCACAGAAACCGATCCGTCGCTGCGACAGGCTGATTGGCCATTCCATGTCATCAGTCTCTATTGCTCGAACGATCGATCTTATCGTGAAGGCGTCCCATCCCCAGCCTAATGCGTTCACTTCAGATGTTGCAAGTCATGTCGCATCACAACTCAGAAGTCGGCGAGCGAGAATAAAAATAAGTCGCGGATCTGCTGATCTCGTATGCCACTGGCGACGGCGAACTCTGCAATTCGCACGATGGACGATGTTGGCTTTGGAAAAGATCATCATACCTCGGATGCTAGAACAAGCGTGGAATCCGACCAGCACTTATATACCGCCACCGTGCATGTGGCTGTCACCAAGCCATCCAAGGACAATTTGTATAGGAATCATTGCGGGCTAGGCTGGACATATAGCCTTCTGGTGCATGCTATTGGCACCAAAGGTCATGTTCGTCATCACATACGACCGTACGAGCTACCCAAGTATGAGGCGAGATCAGCCCTGTCCGGCAAGGGAGGCCGCATCAACAGGTTCGGCAAATCGTCAACTTGGTCTCAGCCCTGTCTTCTCGTTTCAAGATTTCTCCGCGGTGCAAGGCACCGAAGACACCTCAAGATTCCTGTCGCACATGGAAATGCCAAACGCATCGAAAGCGCTGCACCAAGGCCTGGATGGAATCAGTTAAGGAGACGTCCATTTAAGAATGGATACGCTTCGAGGCGCCATCATTCAAAGAGCTAGGGGTTTCGGATACTGCTTTCGATCGACACAAGCATTGCATGGCGGGATCTCATGACGGACATCGGATTCCAGCCACGCGCCCTCCTCATCTCGAAAGCCACGTCGGCGACATTGGACCTGACCATCAACTGCCTCTAGATGATCATGTCGACACCAGAGCCTTTACTTCGAAGCCGACCTGAATATCACATAGTGTCTGCCATCACAGTACGTTCGTATACCGTGGTGCAGGTCCTCCCACGAACACTATACTATGTGTGTCATCTATCGGTTTGAAGCCCTGCTTCAGGTAGCAGTGTGTCGCTGTCGAGGGTCCAGGGTGGAACTCGATCTACGGGAGATTTCGTCCTCTAGCTCTCTAGCCTAGGTTACCCGCTTGCCCAGCCGGAGGACAAAGCCGACACCCTCTCAGAGCTGCGCCCTTGCGAGCTGCAAAAGAACCAAGGCTATCATTTTTGATTCTCATACAGATGGTTGCATCGGCGGACAGGAACCTCATGCTGATCGTGGACTTGAGGCTGTCGAATGATGACCATGCTTGAACGTTACGCTCGCTGGATCCCGGTATAAACCTGGATCGGGGCTGGCTGCTGAAACGAAACTGTTGCGGACGACTAGATCCGCAGATGCTGGCCAATGATGCGACTACTACGGTCTCCGCACATACACTGCCAGCCGGGACTGCGTTTTCGTCACCCGCCCTATGCTCATTGTCTGCCCTCGTCCTCGTGGGTGATCCGTTGAAGCTATTTCTTTGGAATCGGCCTGCATGTCCTCGATTCCTCATCGGGTTGGACGTTGTCTTCGTCTCTATCCTCGAAAGAAATATTGACAACAAGCTGAGAGGACAATCGTCATCAGAGCCATCTGAGCAGAATTTAACGATGCTGCACGCTTCAAACCGGATATTACAACCTATCATCGGTTCGTCAAGTCTTCCTCGATGTCATCCGAACAAAGCAGAGGATGAGCGCAATTCTTCGTCCAGCATCGGTCAATATCCTCTCGATCGGACGTCGACAGCAACCTCGCAGAAGGTCCAACCTAATGGATGTCGATACTCCTTTCTTGTTGGTCGCACCGAATTGCAGGAGCGTTTGCTAATACCGACAAGCCCAACCACCGTCGCCAGGCTGCTTCCACTAGCACTAGAGATCTGGCGAAATCTATCTAGTTGACTTCTTCAGTTCTCAGATAAACCGCCTACGGTACGGAACTTGATAGGATCATTCTTCAGTAAATGGTCGTTTCTGGAGCCTCCTACATAAAGCCATGGGCCGCATTCGTGCAAGGACACCAACGATCGGTCAGAGCAGCGCAGCCATATGTCGCGACACGCCACCCCGTTAGGTAATGGTGCGTATCCTGCTACCGAACTTTGACCCAAGGCTTGACCATCGTCACCCTCTCGATATCGGCCTTGTTGTCTTAGACATGTGGCTTTTCGACCTTTGTTTGCGGCTTTCGTGGCTCGGACAATCTCAATCTGCGCTGAGCTCTCCATGGGTTATGATCGCATGGTATTGATGTGACCGCCAGCGGAAAAGGGTGTCGCGATCCTTCTTTGAGCTTAAAAGGGGTTCAGCGCCAGGGATCTTTGCCTCAGACAGTCTCCCACCGTCTACGGCGCATTTCCCTAGAGCAATCGCCAGCTGCTTAATGCCATCAACGCAGCAAACCGACCTGGCATTCATCTCAGCGCCACTGCCCATACTCTCTCCTTGTTCTCCCATTCGCAAAGGTCCTTGGCAGCGGTCTCGGATGAGCGGAGGTGCACCGTCGCAGCAATTCGGCAAGATAATGGTCGATCCACAGTCAGCGCCATTCACATCGGTGTATATGCCTTCATCGCATGCACGACATGTCCTGGGCCGTTGGGGCCGTGAATGTCTATTCGTCGCCTTTGCGCACCTTCTGACAGGGAGCCACCGTGGGCAGGAGGTTGTCCACTCTTAGGCTCAGCTTATGCCCCTCAAGCGGCCGATCGCCCTTGTCATCCGTGGTGCCATCAAGCTCGCCTTGGTCGACGGTGTCCGGGAGGTCCCGCGCCGATGTCAGGATATTCGCTTCGGTGGAGATGCCGTATCATTGCCTGCTTCGTGGTCTTGATCAGGTCTTTGCCTTCCTCGTTCCCATGGTATGCGTACGCGCCGATGTCCCCTGAGTCGTGCCTGCCCTCCGCTTAGCTAGAAGAAGCGCTTGGGTCGCATGGCCTGGCGTGCTATGTTCGAAGAAGAAAAGATGCGCATGGACTCTGTCAGCGTCGAGCGTCGAGCTTTCCATCGGTGTCGTTCGACTTCGACCGTGTTGGCCTGGTGCTCTGCGGATGTGCGTCGGCGGATGCTCTGCGAGCACGTAGCCGCACTCAATGCAGGCTTGGACCGCACTGGAGGAGGCAGCGCTTGTATTGCCGATGTCAAGCAAGATCCCTCCTGCTCCTCGCCCTTCTCAAGGGATCATTGTGCGCTGAACCGATCGAAGAGGATCGTTGTCTCCGATGCGCGGCGGGGACTGTAACACGTCGGCCGAGTCGCAAGCCGGCGCGCTGCGTGTAATGGTGCCGACAAGTATGCGAAAGAACGTTGGCAAGGATCATGTACCTCGAGGTATCCAGCAGGTGGAGGTATGGTAGTAGTCGAAGTTGCTACCGTGGGGTGTTGTGGAGGGTTGGTTGTGGTGAGGCTGGCCCGCTGGTGCAGGGCCAATGCTGTGGCGACCGAATTTCCACACACCAGATATTGGTACCAAGCTATCGGACTCCACTATATGTATTGTAGAACAGAGAAACTCCCTCGTCGAACAGGCTAACATATTCTTAGGTACAATGGCCAAGTGGTCCCCGACCGACCGACCGATCGATCGACCGACCGGAAAGTAAACTCCAGCGACACCGAGGAGTTTCTTGACCGCCCACCGGGGCGGGATTCTTTTGTCCCCTGTTCGAACTAGTCGAATGGTGCTTTCTTTTTGCTCTTTTTTGCACCCTGAACATCCACCACACCACCACCAAACGCTTGTAGACTTGCTCAGATACCACCATTGAGCATAGAGCAGGATTCTGAGAGCCAGAGATAGCCTCAGAAAGAGAGCTTAATACTCTCCAAGTCAGACCATGCACCGAGGTGAATGCGCGTCTGCAGTAGGCCCATGTCAACGACCTTGCTGAACAGGGATGAGTAGCATCAGAGCGACATCTAAAATTCCGGTGACATGATACGGCACCACCGCATGAGAAGCCGTGAGAAGAAGTTACGATCGCGTTGCTTCCCTCATCTTTTATGATTGAAGAGATCTCCAAGAACGCAGCCAACCCAGCCACCATTGATATATACCAACTTCCGAATGTCTGCAACTGCGAAATGCAGACTCTTATGCAGGTAATTTGGCAGGCTGTACATGGTCCCCATGTGAAACCTACTCCATCAGATATTTCAAGGTGATTCGGCTGCCATCAGTTCTCAGGATGTCAGCCGAACTTTCGTTTGCTCAATTTCCTTCTCTGAGAACCATCTCTTTCTGCACTCGAGTTTCGCAGCACGACTGCGGTATCTTTCTTTTAGTCACCCTTCTCAGCCCTCTCACAAACCTGGTCCGTGTCACCGGAGATCCGTTTCAAAGGTCGTCATCACGAAATCAGGAATTACCTACCAGTCCGGAAAGATCCGAGGTTCTCATCTGAAGTCAATCGGATTTTTCCATCCTAACCGGCTCAGTCTGCTTCGTCCGGAATCACTAAGTCAGATATCGCTTTGAACTATACGCAAAGGATCACACTTCCCTTTGCACGCACCGGCCTCTCAAGTAAAAGAGAATCTCACTTCAGCGCGTGTGAGAGGTCCTGTACGCGATATGTCGACGGTGAATCTTGTTACGACGGGCACAATCTCATCACAATACGCTTGATCTTCGCACTAACTGAAGCACGACTAAAATTTGATTTAGCCATTCCAGGGGATCAATGACGAAGTCTGTGTTTTTCCCTTTCGACAGTACGAAAAGGTAATTGTCAGAGTGACAAAACGACTCAGGGTGAGTCTGGCCTTAGTCAAATTTTCTCACGTATCACTAATGCAAGCAAGCACTACAGCAAACGTCCTTTCGCCTTGCGACTTTCAGATAGTAGTACATTCTACTATCTAGTATCAAGTATCCCGTTCCCACTTCCTGAAGGCGTATGCAATGCTGTCGCTGGTCGGTCGCGAAAGGCGAGAGGGGAGAGCACCGCCGCCAAGTCTGGTCGTCGCCGAATGTCAAAATCGCTTCTGGCCGAAGCCGATGTCCAGAGGTGAGTGCCACGAATGTGTGATGCGCTCCAGCGAAGTGTCGACGATCATGGGGGAGGAGGGAGGAGGGAGGTCATCGCGCCCAGTCCACGATAGGGGTTGCTGGGACTAAGATCATGTCAGTATACGCATCTGGAGTCGCTCGGCTTTACACTAACATATCTTCAAGCACTACCACGGCTCATCTGCAGCATCGTGTATGCTGCCGAGGTGTCGCTGATGCGGGCGGTTGGGTCACCCAGCCCTGTCCTGTGGAGCTCGAACTTGGTTGTCGGCCCAAACGTCTTGGAGATTGCCCCTTGCTCGGTACCGAATTGCCCGGCAATGGTCCCCTTGGAGACGGAGTACTCGCGACCAGAGACGAACAGCGCTTGGATGTCGCGTTCCTCTTGGGTGGAAGCCTCCCCGCGGCTGGCCCTGCGACCGAGGACGGTGGCGATGTCCTTCTGGTGCTGGTTGCGAATCTCGGTCCACTTCTTCAGCTCCTCGGTCTCCTTTGCCAGCTTCCTGGCCGTCGTCTTCACCTTCTCTGAGGCCGCCTCGTACTCCTCGCTCATGGCTGGCATCTCTTTGTGGATGGCAGCATACTCTCGCCTCGTCTCGGCTTCTACGCCGTGCTGTTGGCTGATCTCGACGCGCTCCTGAGTCTGCTGGCGCGCCAGGGCGGTGCAGACTTGGATGAAGCCTACTTCCACGTCGCGGATCTGCTTGAATGTCATACCGTGGTCGCTGCCCACGCGCCTGCGGTACCCGTTGTTGACGAGTTGCTGCTCCAGGGCATCGAGCGGGTCCATGGGCGGCATGGTGGTTGTTGCTGGGGCGGGGTGGAAGTTGCAAGAAAGAGGAAGCTCCTGAAGATGATGATGTCGTTGAAGAGATGGGTACTGGTGGAGCTGGTCTGGTAGACGGAGTGTCGTGTGGGATGCGTACGGGTAGGAAGAGCTGGGCAAGAGCGGTCAAGCTGGCACGCAAAGGGATCAGGCCGAAGGCTTTGCACTCTTCGCAAAGGAGTCGAAGGGCGCCCCCGCACACCGCCTAGGCAACGGTGCTGTGGTATAAGAGTCTTCCCCTCGAGCCCTGCCTCCGTTCTGCACCAACGTTGAGCTTCCTTCACCTACCCCCAATCAACAATGGCTCGAACTCGCAAGCAGGATCCAGACGGCGAGTACGGGGTTGCCAGCAAGGCGAAAGCAGGCCAGAGGCAGGTCAAGCAAGAAGAAAAAGTTCCGCGCGTTCGCAAAGACGGTAATCCGGTCAAGAAGCGCGATCCTCGCGGACCTTTGTTCCCCTGGCTCGACAGCGACTATAGGCAGGCGCTCCTAGCCTTGGCGGTGGTCTGTGGTGACCACGACTTTCGCATCCCGTGGGACGACGCTGCTCGCATCATCAACCGCGACCACTTCACCCTCACAGGCAGCGCATTGCAGCAAGCTCTTCTCAAGTTACGCGACAAGCAGCTCGCCGCAGGACGCACCGTACCCAAGCTGAGCATGCACTGGACTAAGAAGAAGTCCGCAGCGGCCGCTGAGTCGTCTGCCTCCAACGCAGAAGGCGCGCCTTCCGGTACTCCCAACACCGAGGCTGCCTCTCACGGTAACGCTGTTTCCAACGCACCCACATCTGACCACGCAGCCGCTTCTGCCACCATGTCCGCAAACGCCAACGCTTCAGTCAACGCGGCTTCTTCCTCCAGCGCTGAGCCCCTTCCCAAGCGGAAAAGGATGTCACGCCACAGCGCGGACCGCAAGCGTTCCAAGGCGGTTGAGGGGCTCACTGAGGGCGGCCACAGCGACGCGTCCGATGACGATGACGAGCAGGGTGAGCTAAATGGTGATGGAGCAACTGACTCGAACGAGGCTGGCGCCGCAAAGTTCAACGTACGCGTCTATCCTTCAGAGGATGGTACGGGTCTGTGGGTCGTTCTTCCGTGCCCACGCCCCACATCTGCTACCGCCGCCACCGCAGAGGAGCCCAAGGTCAAGGTTGAGAGCCCTCGCAGCCAACACACGACATGTCCCCAGGCCGCTAGTCAGACCTCCAACATCAATGCGCCTGTGAACAACTTCCCTCAGCTCGGTTTCTTCCCCATTCCCGCCCAACGTACGGATTGGAGTCTTCCCAGCCTGAACCCAGTGCACAATCTTGCACAGGTCAATCTCCACCCCAACGCCAATGCGAACTTCAACAACTTCGAAGCAGACAACTTGTCCTTCAACGGTCAGTATGCTCAATCCGGGATGAATGGTTACCAATTCAACCCTTGGCTTTCCAATGGTGGCTACAATTCCAACGCCAACGCCAACCCTTTCCAGGCCCAGACAGCCATGGGACAGCGCTACACTGGCTTTGACAACGTGGGAGTAAACGAATGGCCTGTCCTGACAGATCTTCGGGCTCCTGTCACAGGCTTCGCCAATGGCCACGGTTCGGCATATAACGCCTCAATGTACTCCGCTGATTCTCAAGATCCCGCCGCTCTTGATACGATGTCTATCAGCCATGCCGCGGGTATGGAGGGGGCGTATTTACGCAACTTCCCACCTTCGCTATTTGCCTGTGATGGTCCTATAGAGGGCCCAGAGCCGGCGGTGTGGCACCAGCCCGCTGGACGCGTACACGGCTCAAATCACAATACACTATCAGGCAACCGCCACTCCAGTGCCCATGGTACTGGCAACGCGAGTGGCATGAGCAATGCTTTGTTTACTCAGCTCAACAATGTCTCCCCGGTCATTGAGCCGAACCGTTTCCGTAACGTTCCCGAAGCCGTTGCCTATGCCCATAGTCAATCAGAGTTTCCTGACCTCTCGGAGCCACATCGGCCAATCTCCCCGCTCGAACCCCGCCCTTGGTATGAGAATCCTGGAGACACAGGTGACGAGGAAATTGAGCGCATGCTCGCACGCAATGGTGAGCTCGATGAAGAGCTGAATGGTATCCAGGGGCTTTTGGAGGAAGGCCGTCCTGAGAATATGGATTACCCTTCGGACTCCGAGCACACTGTGGCTTCCTTGTCCCGCTCCACACCTCCCAGCTCGGTCAACTCCTCCTCGACCTTGTCTACCTCTCGCTACTTCGGCCAGCACTTGGGCTCGCCCACGGGCGCTGAGTACTCCGGCTCGTCCGTGCGTTCTACCCTGTCCAGCTCGTCCTCGAACTCCACCTACTCCGGATCAACTCTAGCTGGCACTGAGTTGTCTGGCTCGACCTTGGTTGGGTCCAATGACACCGCCCAGGCCGCTGTTGGCTCTGCTCGCCGCGGTTTGACTTTGGCCGATTTCTACGTCACCCTGGCCCCTGTCGATGCGGATGAGGATGACTCTGACGAGACAAACCCTGACGAGGAGAACCCTGACGAGGATGACTCCGACAAGTATACCACGAGCTTCACTCAGGGCAGCTCTGGCTTCAACGAGCACGCCTTTGGCTCCCCGGAGTAAGTCTCCCACGACTGAACTCCACTACGGACGACTACATATGCACACGTACACCGAATCTTCGCCACGAAAATCTGATCATGTGTCTGCGGTCGCACGTCGCTCTACTTAAAATCCCTTTTATCATTGCATCACGATCTGCTGCCCTCTATGGCTGGCTACTTCGGTTTATTTCCCGGGACTCACTTTGCTGGATGGATTATCGACATGGAACGGTGTTTCTGGGTTGCTATCAATCACATCGAAGGCGCTGCATCTCGTGGAATGAAATGAATGGCTGGCTTGGCTATGGCTTTATGGAGGGAGCTTGGTATCGGCTCTCATGCAATCTGCGTTTCCTCGTGCTCGTGCTCCTGCTGATGCTCATTCTGGCGGCTCAGTCATGGTAGCTAGCGAGAGAGGACTTATATGGAATGGAGATGCAAAAAAATGGATGGGTATTCTCGGCTTTGAGTGCTAGGGCGGCTATCTGGGTTCTTTAGGGAATGAGGATGTAGCTAAGCGTCAATGGAAACCTGTCTTAAAAATTGCGCGTTGGGTGGGGTGTGGTGTGTAATGTGTGATGATCGTGATGTTCATGTTCATGCTATCCTTGTGATTGTCGTGCCGTTGGCTTGGGGGTGATGGTGGGGCTTGAAGGACGGTGGTTTATGATATCACCGTCGCCGTTCCATGTCCAGCCATCTTCTGCATACGCTTGGATGGCATCCGTCCTTCTCCTTCCTTTTCCTGGTTCGGTGGCTGGTGCTTCGATGATATATCAAGGAACTGCGTATTGAATCCAAGTGCTCGCTGCTTATGCAACTATGTTGAAGTTGGTCTATCTTATACGTCGTCTGCGCCTGTCACCATCCTGCTTTTCCTGGTCCGTTAGCTCGTGTCAAAGGGAACTTGTATGTTTGTCTTTGATCATCAGACTGATATTTCTTTGGTGCACTGCCGTGTTTCTGCAAGGCGGGGATATAGTGGGATGATTTGGGACGGATACGCTGGTTTGATACGCTGATTTTGTATGCTACATGGGTATATGTAGATATCTATCTATCTTCTTTTCTGAGCTCGTTGGCTTGATATCGTGTTTTGCGTTTTGCGTCTTGCAAAGTTGGATTTCTGAACAGGTGATTTGAGAGCACGGTAAGACGAAAGTTTACACCTATAACCACCAGGGAAAAGAAGATGCGCGGAAATAGAGGATGAGGATGCATGATATCTGGGACTAGGGATGAGAAAAGGAGTATGCGGAGGTCAAAGACGTGGAGGGACTTTAGAAGAAGAAAGATGGAATGAAGATGTTGAATGCCCACGTACTATTGAGGATCAAGATATTTGGAAGAACTAGGTACAAAGCGTCGAGAAGCAGAATGAGCACCTGCACTACCCCGATGGCGAGCAAAGTTAGGCTAAAGTGAGATGATTCGGTACGCGGGTATGGTATGATTCATGGCTCTTCTCTCCTTTGTTCGGCATAATATGCCACCCTATGTACAGGTGCGTAAACGTGGTATTGTATCCTCTTCTCCTTCCGTTACCAAGATTCTGGCTTTTTGCGACGTCAAATTTTTTGAATGGCTGACTTGAAGAAGGGAGGTTACCAAGCTCAAGAGGTGTCTAATATACGGGTATGTCTCTTGCGTATGCTGTATTGGCTTGTTATGTACAACCATGTTATCGAAAGCGAGGGTGAGAAGCACGAGGATGTACTGGTACACTTTGGTCAGGGTACACCTAGTGGTGCATTCTCGACTTCGTTCACAGCGGTGCATACTCGTCCAGAATTAGTGTTTCTGAGTCAGCCCCTTCGATCTCTACGCCTCGGTCGGACAGGCCATTCACTCGTATGCTCACAGCCACAGCTAAAGAGCACGGCAAAGGATGGGGATGTGCATGGACAGGATAATGTTGATCGGACCAGATCAGAACAGCAAATTCCCGTAAGACCTTAAGCGACGGCTACGGTTGAATAAATACGAGTCAACTAGAGCTCTAGGGCGTTTAAAAGGCTGCAATGTTATGCTCATCGAAAACATTTCTCGCGGCCTGTGACATCGCACGACATCTGAGGTTATGCCCCAGGGATAGACAATAATGTTAGCGTTCTGGTGACTGTTAGCTGTAGATTAGTGTATTTCATTTAGTTTCAGTGCATGTCGTAGTGATAGTTCACATTGCACAAGCTGACTTTTGCGTAAGCAGTCGCGGTTCATGCCTGAATCTAGTCGAAGTTGCCGTCGTATACACGTAGAATTATGCCTCGTAATGATAGCTTCATTGATAGACTTGGTCCTAGTTGTGAAAGTGAACTTTCAGAACGACCATCTTCATCGGCATATCAAGGCCAGCTTTTTTACGACTACTGTGAATGTAAATCTCTTGAACTCTGACATAGATGTAATGGGATTTGATGGAGAGGCGAAAAAATCACCAATTGTAGAGAGAGTGTGAAGGCTTAGAGCTCTCGTATTTCAGCTTTTGTATCGACTTCTTTGTCCATGAACATCGTCAATGGTTGTCACTGTGAATGGAGTGGTTACAAGCGCACTTGAATGGCCCGACATATATAAAAACCTCCAAGCAACCCCCTCCTCTTCTCATATCCACACAACAATCCACACAACATCACCCAAGAAAGTTAACTTTACATACACGGACAAACATCATCAATACGCACAAACATGTACCGGACCGAAATTACCCCGGAGAGCATGTTCCTCCACAGGGCATGGATTCACGAGCAACAACAAGACAAGGCCAGAGTTCGTCTCCGAGAGCGTGCACGCACGGCAAGGTCATGGGGAATTCCTGACAATGCTCCGACAGTCGCGAGGGAGCGTTGTAGGGCTCCAGGCTGCCGGATGGGTATCAATTGCCCGGCCAAGGTATGGATACGCGTCAAGGAGGCTGACAGAAACTTCGCCTAAAACCACCCAGGCGGCTTCGTGACTTCGAGGATGACGGCTTATCATAACAACGAGGGTGGCGGTGGAGGCCAAGGCGGAAGCGGTAGTCGTAGTCATGGACAATCGCAACAACAACAGCAGCAGCGACCAAGTCAAGGTGGAAACCAACCAACTATAAACCTTCATGGTAACTCGGCGACGGAGTACTCTGCTCAGCGCAGCTCGGGGAGTCGGTCGCATCAACAGAACAACCGTCAGAGCGGTACTCCTACGTTCCGTGGCCAGCCTACTAGGGCGCCTCCTGGGAGTCGGGTTCAGAGTCGTTATGCGCCGGGTTAGATGCATATGGAGCACCCTATTAGACCAGCACAAGGTCCTTATCATGCGTGTGGGCAAGGTATAGAGACTGGCTCTTGGAGCGTGGAGGAGAAGGGCTGGTATAGCTGCTCTGGCCTTTACATATCAGGAGAAACAGAGAAGGTGACTAGGTAGACATCTGTACAGGATACCAATCAATACTTGTGCATGTCAGTAAACTGCTTTCCAGCTTACTAGAGAGGTTTCTCGTTCATGTAGTATGGCGTGGTCGGCAATACGCACATGCAGTGAAGAAAGGCTTGAACGAGCAATGAAATGTGGTGAAGGGAGATCATTGAAGGAAAGATACGGAGAGTTGAAATGTATGCCCCCATTCAAGCACTAAGACCACGAAACAAAGTCCTAGCTAAAACAACCATCCACACTCCGACTGGTGATCAGCCCCTGACTTGTAGTCCATCCCTTTATGCCGCAAGACGCGGAGCTCTCCATCATACCCCCATCAACCCGCCGGCGAATCACCAACCCTAAACCCAAACTTCAGCAAGTCTCTCTCCTCGATATCCGCTTTCCTCGCAAGCAACTCATCAACGTCCCACTTCGCACTCACCAGCCTCCCATTCAACCACATCCTCTTCTCCAGGCAAAGCCAAACGCAAAACGCTCCACACAACGCCGGATCATCCACAAGATCTACGTGATCATTAGCCTTATACCTCTTCTCCTTTCCATACCCATACCCTTTCTACCCACGCAAACGACAGGGTGGAAAACAGTGTCACAAACTCACATTCTTTAAAGCTATCCGGACACGTCTTCAACGCATTATCCGTCGCCACAGCCCCCGGATGCACGCTCACAGCCAACAAGCCCTCTTCGGCGTACTGCTCGCTAATGAATTCAAGCAAGCGGGCCTGCGCGAACTTGGAGAGACAGTACGCCGTGTTCGCGATATGCCCATTGATGATGCACCCCGCGAAGCTTCCGACAGCGATGAACGTTTTCAAGCCCTGACTTTCGAGCAGCCAGGGTATGAAGTAATGCGCGATGTGGTATGTGCCCTGTTTGACAATCAGTCTCAGCCATAATTTCAGTCGTAGTCCCAGTTCCAGTCACGGTCGTTCAACAAACGCGAGAAGAGAAAGAGAAGGAGAAGGAGAAGGAAGAACAAGGTAAAAACGTACCTTAACATTAATATCCACAACCCACCCAAAATCGGCCACCTCTCCATCCCCGACCTTCAGCACAACAGGCCCACTCAGCCCACTAACCAGGACAAGGATATCTAGTCTTGGACTCTTCTTCCCAGTCACATCTCCATGCCTATCCCCATCCCCATCCCCATCCCCATCTTTGACAAACTCCCTCGCGCTCTCAACCAACCTCTCCACACTCCCCGCCTGACTTATATCCACACTGAACCCCTCAACCCTCCTCTTAACCCCATTCTCCTTCTCCTTCCCATCGCCCTCCCCATCTACCCTATCCCCCTCCTCCCCCTCCTCCTCCTCTATCGCCCCCCTACACCTCCCCACAACCTCCCCCAGTCTCCCATCTCGCACCGAGCTCTCCACGCCCGCGAGCACCAATCTCACCGCCCCCGCCTTCGCATACGCCACCGCCATCTCAGCCCCAATACCCCTCGACGCGCCGATAATACAGACATTGGGTCCAGGCTGCGGAAACCGGTTTGCTGGGTTCGAAGGGGAGATGGTGGGGTAGATGGTTGAGTGGCGGGTGGGTGTGAAGGTTGTTGCTAGGGTTGTGTCGGCTGTTCGGGGTTGGGGTTGGGGCATGGTGGCGGTGGAGGGAGGTATATAATGAGCGATGGATTGGTAGGAGATGAGAGATAGAGAAATCGATGTTGAGACGGCCTCTCTCACCTCCAACTCCTCAACAGCGTATAGAAACGCTGAAGGTACCGTAGATGTGTCGATATGCGAATCCTCGAGTCCCGAATCTCGAATCTTGAAATATTCTCAGCTCGGTCACAAACACTAACCAGCGAAGAAAAACAACATAATCATAACCCCAAAATAAATGGAAAGCAACACTACATACACCATCCCCTAGCTTCCATTGCGTAGTCCACAGCCGATTTGACGTGAGTCAACCGAGCCGACAGTCCGAGAAGTAAACGCGACCCAATCCCTGTTCAGCAAGGCTCATTATGAGTCATTCTGAGTGCCCAGGTGGACTGGGGTCGTTCTCGACTGGTTTTTGTACTTTATACATCAATACCGTTCGTTCTTCGCACAGCGGTGGCTAATGGAAGCCCTAGAGGCGTTGTTCGCTTTACGTCGGTATGTCCCAAAACGTCAACTTTCCGATATGAAAACCATGCGGGAATAAACGTCGGCAAAGAGTTCTCAGGAAGACTTCCGAGATTGTGCATGGACTATCGTCCAAAGAGGTATCTAATACAAGTGCATTCATTCATTGTCTATCAACCTTTAGTCGTCGCCTTTGCCTCATAATATGTCCAAGCCAGCGCCATTGACCTTGGGAAGTATCATTTCACTTCCAGATATTTTCGGAGAACTGGATGCCAGAGGATATGCCGGTGTCGCGCGAAGAGTCAACCTACAACTTCTCCGTGTTGGACATGGGCCATTGGTAGCCTGTTAAGTTCAATCAATATCAAGTATCGAGGACCTGGTGTTTCAGGACCCACCTGCGGCATCTGAAAACTTATATCCATAGGACGACGTAAAGTCATCCAGTACGGCAGGGCCTCGAGAACCTACAGTTGTTAGCCTACTTGGAGGCGATAGAGGAAAAGTCCTTACCATAAGGATACTCCATAGGGATAATCTCCTTGTTGTCATCGAGGTAATGCAACAGAGGGGTGAAGATCCTCCAGCTTGCGTCTAGCTCATCGTCGCGCACAAAGTTGGAGTGGTCACCCTTGAGCGCATCGAGAATGAGTGACTCGTACGCCTCGGGGATCTTCAAATCGGAGAACCGCCGTCGGTAGGTCAGGTCGAGTTCTGTGACGACGGTCTGCATGCTGAGACCGGGGAGCTTGGAGTTCATTTTGATATAGACACTCTCGTTTGGCTGAACTCGAATAACGAGCTCGTTGCGAGGAATGTCCTTGAAGATGCCGGATGTGACGTCCTTGAACTGGATACGGACTTCCGTCTTTTGCTCGTTTAGCGCCTTCCCAGCCTTCAGGATGAAGGGCACACCATCCCATCTCTCGTTCTTGATGTATGCCACCATGGACGCGAAAGTCGGGCATCGCGATTCCTTGGGAACTGTGTCGTCCTCCTTGTAACCAGGCTTTGAGCCGTCGAGAGACTTTCCGTATTGACCAATGATAACGTTCTTGGGCTCGATGGCGGGCATTCCGCGGAGAACGCGGACTTTTTCATCGCGAATGTCTTCCGCGGAGAAGGAGATGGGGCGCTCCATGGTGAGCAGCGTGAGGACCTGCAGCAAGTCTGGAGACGTTAGTCACCTTCCACCGAGATACAGCCAGTATGCTTACGATTCTGCATAACATCCCGGATGATGCCGAACTCATCAAAATACCCGCCTCGACCCTCGGTGCCGAATGGCTCCTTGAAGGAGATCTGCTGTTGTATCAGCATCGCTCTACCCTTGATGACGCATTCCCTACCTGCACGTTATCGATGTGGTTGCGATTCCAGGTCGCGCCAAAAAACTCGTTGCCGAATCGGAGGATCAGTATGTTCTTCACCATTTCCTTGCCCAGGTAGTGGTCAATTCGGAAGATCTCGTCCTCGGTCCAGTCTGGCGCAAGGGCTCGCTGGAGCTCTCTGGAGCTCGGAAGGTCTTTGCCAAACGGCTTCTCAACCTGTTTCACAACAGTCAGCGCTCAACTAGTGAAGAAGATTGCCAGAGAAAGCTTACGATAACCCGAGAGATGCCGTCCTTGGGATAGCAGTTGCGCTTGAGATGCTGCGAGACGGTGATGAATACGCTAGGAGGCAGCGCCATGTAGAATATCCGATTTGTCTCCTTGCGGCCCTTCTCAAGCTCCTCCAGGTGCTTCCGCAGGTTGATAAAGGACTCGTCCTGGTCGTACTGTCCCGAGACGTACGTGCAAAAGGAAGCGAAGTCCTCCAATTGCTGCTCCATTTCCTTTGTTGGTGTCTTGATGTAAGACTTGACCCGACGGAGGTACTCCTCATGATCCATCTTTGTCCGGGCATATCCAACGATCTTGACATTCTTAGGGAGGAAGTTGTTTCGGTGCTGCTCGAGGGTCAATGGCTGCGGGCCGGGTCTGGAGCAGTGCTACTTACGAGGCCGAAAAGTGCGGGGAACTATGCGGTGGTCAAGATAAGTCGTTGTGAGGCGCTTCGTGAGCACTTACAGTTTTCTTCTTAGCGAGATCGCCAGAGGCACCGAGGACCACTATGATGGTGTTGTCCTTGAGCTCTATGTTGCTGTCGTTGCACCATCGTCAGCTTTGGTTTCGCGCGTCGCAGCTCTGATAGACCAGCCGTCAATGCCCCTCAAAAAGCCCCGCCTTCCACCCCGGAGCTTTACAGACGCTGCAGAATGCCCTCTGCAGTAGACCGCAAGCCAGATAGTTCGCAGACAATAGATCGGGGAAGCGACGTACCCGGCGTTCAACTCTTCCTCTGGGTGGATGACCGTGTTCGCCATTGTGCTCGTGTCGTGCCGTGCTGAGACCAAAAGGCCAATGAAACCCCAATTAGGCGAATTCGCAGAGATGACCGATTTACGGCTGCTGGTGCGCTCGAGGTGTTGCGGATGACGGCGGATGGAAAATTGCTGTCGTTTGGAGCTCTCCTTTGGTGGGGTGGGGGGTTTAGGTACTCGGAGCCCTGCTCTAGCGGTTCGCGACGGTGTAAAAACGTCACTATGCTGTTGTGATAGCAAAGCAAAGAAAGCACAACGTCGAGGGATGGTCCTCGGAATATTTGGCGGCGAGCTGCTTTAAGCCACGTACAAGGCCCTCACAGATCACTAAGCCAACGGCTCCTTCTTGCAAAGCGTCTCCGCGCCTGCCCACTGCAGTGACCAGTCCATCTCCCGGCTGGAGTAAAGGTTACTAAAGCCGACCGCACCCCACCATCCCTGGATGCTCCCCCAGTCTGCCGTGCAGCTTTCCAATACGCCATGCTTATGCCTATCCTGCGCACACTACTGAAATTCGAGATACATAAGAGATCCAGGCCGCTCAAGCTTTTTTCAGCATTGCGGACGTCTCAGTAGGTAGTCGAGGCCTCTGAAGCTGTCGCATTCGTGGCTACGGCTCCCCCGCCATGGACAACCTCCGAAGTCCGGCCCTGCGTTGAGCAGTTCTATCTCATCGCTGGACAGAGTGGATAAGCATCGGCACATTTTGGGCGCTGCAAGACTCGCCTCTACTAAGAGTGCCGGTGTTGCTCAGTCCCTCAACCTGCCTCGAGAAGGCAGAATGAATTGGCGAAGCTGTCTGGTGCGGCCAGGCTGATGTTTGTAATCGAGGTTCGAGAGCGGCTCGGCCTGTCGCTCATTCTTGCCTGCTGCCGGTGGTATTACATATTTGGTGGTCCTCCCCCGTGAGTGAACGGCAAACGAATTCAACCGACTTTTTGTCCGGCGAGCAAGCAAGATAACCTTGCTGGTCAGCTATGCGCATACAAATGAGCCAAACAGCCAGTGACTCGCGGCGATGTGTTACATAGTGTGAATGTCAAAATGGATAATTACCAAATGTAGCAAGAGGAGCCGCAACCACGCTGGTAGGCGCGTCCGTGGCTCATCCGAAGGTTACTGAGCATGTGATGTATACAAGAACGCATGCTTTCTCGAATTATCGACAAGTAGTGGTATGAGGGCAAGGTGTTGTCCAAAGCCGTTTTGGAACAACCTTGGAAGTATCTACACAGACAAGGAACGGCCGGGAACTCTGGATACCACGGATTCGGCAGCTGCCAACCAGTCTGTGTTGGTCGACAGAAATCCCCTCAAATGGGTATCGTGATGACAACAACGAAGGCAATCCGATCTGCTACTTCGGTCAACGCCATTTGATGCCGAATAGCTATCAATCGGTCGCACTGCGGCACTGGACGAATTCTTGAGTGACCGGAAGAACGCAAGGCTGCTCAATCGATGTCTGGTGTTGCGCCAAGGCACTAAGCCCAATCACGTGAAGCAAACCCGCACATTCGCGATACTGGATTTCGACCTCGAGTTTGACGACGACCAGACTAACCAACAGCACCACCACCCACAACCCGCCCAAGATACCCCGGCGTTCACACCTATTCGCGAGCAATAGAGACGCCAACGGCTGTTCACCATGTCTGAGAAATCCCACCGCCGTAAGTGCCTCTCCGAATTTCGACCGCATTGTGTGCTGCGCTCGCCATCGCGATACAGCTTCACTGAGCGATCACATCATATTCCCATGGCTTCTGAATGCATGCGCTGACATTACTGCCTCTTCTAGTCTACGTGAAGTGAGTCGCTCCCCTCCCAGTACCCTCCGATACAACTGCGAAGAGCAATTACCCATTCGTGCTTCCACACCCTCCGATGGACTTTCGTCAGAACCGACTGGACGAGCTCAAGAGCTGCGACAGGTACATGAAGTTGTCGGAAATTGTTACGATCGAAGTCATTGGGCGACTGGAAGCACGGAGTGGGCAAACGGCATTCAGCTTGGAGGACACCGAAATGGCATTCGCAGAACACAAAGGCTAACAACAATGCTTTAGGGGAAAGCACATTTCCTACCAGCGAGGGTAAGCTCCCACCACCGCATATTAGAGAACACGGCTAACACCTTGACAGCAAGCGGAACACCAACCCGGGCACCTCCCTCCTCAAGCTCGAAGGCGTCGACGACCCGCAAGCCGCACAATGGTACGCCGGTAAGCGCGTAGCCTACGTCTACCGCGCCGGCAAGTCAGTACGGGGCTCCAAGATCCGCGTCATCTGGGGCAAGGTCACTCGTCCTCACGGTACGTTCAGATGGTCACTACAATGCAGGGTACGAGCTGATACATCGATGCAGGCAACAGCGGTGTTGTGCGCGCCAAGTTCAGGTCCAACCTCCCGCCGAAGAGCTTCGTACGTAACGCCATCCCGACCCCCGCTGATCCTATCTAATAGTCATACAGGGTGCTTCCGTCCGAGTCATGCTTTACCCTTCTTCGATATAATTTCATACGACACGTCGGGGGCGGGGACGGCAGATGATGGCGAGAACGTGCAGCGGTAGCGGGCGTATAGAATCGGCAGCGGATCGAGAGCATGTGGGAGGCTCCCCCAGTCTCGGTTTCTCTTCACACTCGGCATGTTCTGGCTGGTTAACGGTGTCCATTGTGTTTCGGGAAAAAGATCCAATACCATAACAGCGGGCAAATGCAAGCACAAAATGCCTCCCAATGACACGTCTCGAAGTATCGTCAAAATCGTGCAGTGATAATTCGACATGATGATTAGGAAACGCAGTAACAAATGCCCCCCATGGAAGAACCTCGAAGCATCTCATGTGTCCCGCGGTGATGAATGACACAAACCCCATGACTAGGAGGTGTTGGCTATCCACAGGCACTGTAACACGTCTAGGAGAAGAAAACATGGCGACACTAATGTGAATGTAATGAAAGCCGAAGGTACTGTATTGCCAGACCTACTTTTCGTACTCTAGCTCTAAATGTCCAGGTGTCATTCCGTCAAGTGAGACTTGGCCACTCACATCTCATTCCCATATCACATACCTAGGTACCCTTCTACACATCGCCGCCACCGGCCCAACGTCTGAGACAAGCGCCCCGCATAGCAGCCAACACGCAATCATCCATCCCCGCCATCTTCATGCGTCAACCCACACCAATCCACACTCACACTCATACCCATACCCATACCCATGCACCTTCTCACACCATGTATGCATCTGCTCACTTCGTCCGCTCGGGCAGCACCTTCTCGGGCTTCCACTCCTTGACAAACGGCAGGAATTCCGGCTGGCCGGGTATGTATTTGCGCAGCACCTGGGGCACAGTGAAGCCGTCTGTGGTCTGGAAGTTTTCGAGGAGGCAGCAGAGCGTGCGTTCGGTTGCGCAGACTACGTGTTACCGCATTAGTCATTTACACATGCACACACAAACAAAGAGCTGGGAACTAAGCGGTGGGGATTGGGAATGGGGATAACTTACGAGTTCCGTTAAGCGCATGCACGTACTCCTTGCGCGTGGCCGTCTGCTTCTTGACGCCGTACCGGATCTCGAGTTCGCGCGTCTGGTAGTCTGTGCAGTTGGAGCAGGAGACGAGTTCCTTGTACTCGCCGCCGCCCGTGACGGGGAACCAGGCTTCGAGGTCTAGTTTCTTGGATGCTGCGTTGTCTGCTTCTTGTTAGCATCTGTTCACTTTATCTGTCGTTTTTCTTGGTGGAAGGTAGAAGAAGAAGAGAAGAGGAAGAAGAAGTGGAGAGTGCATCTTACTCAGCGCTCCAGAAACGATGCCCACAACCTGATACGGTAGACCGAGGCTCTGGTAAAACTCCTCGGACGTCGCTATCATCTGGTCGAACGCTTCCCAGCTCTTCTCTGGCTTTGTGATGAGAAACTGCTCGACCTTCTCGAACTGGTGTATCCGGAAGATGCCCCACGCGTCTTTGCCATGCGAGCCCGCTTCCTTGCGGAAGTTGGTTGAGTAGCCGGCGTACTTGATAGGCAGGTCTTTATCGCCGAGCCATTCTTCCGAGTGCAGGGCGGAGATGGGCTGTTCTGACGTCGCAATCTGCCATTGCATTAGCCAAGATCTACGCATGCGAGCGTGGACGACGTGCAAGATACTTGTCCGTCTCCGGCTTATCCTTGCTCTCAGTAACCTTGTACAGCTCCTCATCGAAGTCGCTCAACTGCGCCGTCTTCGCCATCTGATCCCTCAGCATGAAGAACGGCGGCTGGTTCGGCGTATACCCCTTATTGAACAGAAACTCCAGGCCGTAATTTATCAGCGCCAGATTCAGGAACAGGCCGTACCCCGTCAAGCAGTATCCCCTGTGTCCGACAATCTTCACGCCGCGCTCGGAGTCGTAGCCGTTGAGCCGCGCCAGCACGCCATGGTGCGGTATCCAGCCATCCTTCTCGCGAGACTGCGGCGGGCCGTCGGCGGGCGCCCAGGTGCGGACGATGGCGTTGTTGTCTTCGTTGTCCGAGACGGGGACGCTGTCGTGCACGTAGTTGCCGATGGATTTGACTTTGACGTTGAGCTTGACGAGCTTCTCTGCGGCCTCTTCTTCCTTCTTCTTTTTGGCGTCGGTGAGGTCGGCTTTCTCCTTGAGCAGGTCGTCGGCGCTCTCCTTGGCCTTCTTTTTCTGGCCGATGGATTTCTGGACGGCGTTTATTTGCGAGCCGATCTGCGTTGCTGTGTATTGTGCTGTTTGAAGCGAGATGTTAGCTGCTGCTCGCCATGTCTGGTCCCGTAGTCATGCCAGCTCTGTGTCTTCCTGTCGCGTGCGACTCTGCTCATGGTCTGGGAGAACGTACTCTGCCGATGGTCCTCGAAATCTTTGATAATCTCATCCACAATCTCAACATTCGCGTGCCTCTTGCGCTGCGACTCGCGGATCTTCTCAGGGTTGCCGCCGCGCTCGGTGATGAAGTCGTTGCTGCGTGCCCCGCCAAGTTAGCATATCTGGCCTCGCAAACCTCGCACCCAAATTTACGTTCCGTCCAGAGAAGACTTACACGTCGAGCATTTTGTTCCAAGTTGTCTTACAAAAGGTCTGGTCTGTTCTGGGGAGAATTGGACTGCCTGCAACAATCGACCTCGAACTCATAAAACGCGTCGTGGGCCGCTTGAGTCAGGGACCACTTGGTCCGTGCCATGGCGGGGCAGAGTCGAGCATGTGGCGGTGCGCGCCAAGCCTTCCTCTGAAACCTGACGTGTGGGCCTGGCATTGCAGGGTTGAAGAGGGACGGGAAAAGCAAATCTGCCCTCGGTGCCAGATGCTCCGAATGGCCTCATGTCGCCGAGTCCGTGAACCTGCCCACTTGGGCAGGAAAGCCCACCGTGCCTTGAAACCGTCAAAGACTGCGGCTCCGCCGTCATAGCTTTGGAGCTTCCTGTTCTGGGCGTGGTCGATGCTGAGGCGCATTGAGCGGTGACATTTTCAAGATGTTGGCACCAAAACGTTAGGCCGTGCAAAAGCTGGAACAGAGCAATTAGAGAGAGTCGAGGTCATCACAATGTGTAGAAACGTGCTGAAAAGCGATATGCTTCGTACTGTAAAGTAGAACTACCCCTAAGGGAATGGATGCCCAGAGCCGTCTATCATAAAGCTACCACGCAGGCCGTTCGAATATTCGTATACCAGTAGAAATAGAACCCCCAGTAGAAAAGCCAAAAACAGGCGCCCCATTACTCCTCCGCTGCAACACCAGTACGCCTCGATAGAGACCAAGGAGAGACAACACGTATCGAAGTGGAAACAGTATAGAGTCCTAACCCGCCCAGCCTGTCTATGCCCGCCGCGCATCCAGTCTAGAATTAACATAACGACTCCTTGACCGCCTCCCAGGCCCGGCGCACGCAGCTCCGTGATGCGGGCGTCGTCGCCGGTGTGGACGCTGTGGTTCTTGTCAACATATTGCTTCGTCTACATGACGATGCACTTGTTTCCGCCCGTCGGCTCACTTGGATTCTGGCTCTTTTCCACCTCGGCAATCATGAGATCGAACGCCTTGGTCACGTTCTCGTTGTACCGCGCGCTGGCCTCTGTCCACGCGCACTTGAACTCCTCGGCCAGCGCGCGTCCGTCTTCGGGCTTGACTTGCCGCTGCTCGGGGCGGAGGTCCGATTTGTTGCCTACGATGACGAGGGGAACCCATTCGGTGCCCTGCGAGGCGCACGTGTTAGCAGTGCCCGCCTGCAGTGGTGGAGTGGTGGAGAGGGGAGCGGTGGACTTACGAGGTGGTTGAGGATCTTGTCGCGGATGATCCGCGCCATTTCGAAGCTCTGCTTAGAAGCGACCGAGTAGACAATCATGTAGCCATGGATGCCGATGAAGTGCTTGGAGTTCAGGATGCTGTACTCATCCTGCGATGGAGCGAGAGTGTCAGTCGGCGCGTCCTCATTGTCCTCAGCTTGCACGTCCGAGCAGATACGCGTAATGGAGCGTGCCAAAACATTCAATAATGCAGCGTCCCGTGGCACAGGTAAGGTGGGTGGTGCAGTGGAGTCGAGCTGGGGAAAGCGAATGATGCCGGGACGCGCATGTGGGGGAGGGACAGAAAATCATAATGCGTACCTGTCCAGCCGTGTCGATGATCTCCGTCGCGAAGTCCTGCTGCTTGTAACGAATGACTTTGCTGAAGGTGTTCTCAATCGTTGGGTAGTAGCTCTCGACGAAGTGCCCGTCGACGAATTGGACCGTCAGACTCGATTTGCCTACGGCTCTGCTGCCCACAATGGCAATCTTCGAAGGAATCAGCATCATTGACTGTCTCCTGCATTGCGGCCAACTCACTTTTCTCTGCTTCGGTGCCGGCATCTCGGTCGATGGTCTCGGCAGCAGGGGTCTTGTTAATTATATCGAATGAACTTGTAGAGTATCAGAATGTGAAGTGTGAGGTAGTGTGCAGTAGAGTCGCGTTGCTGGTGCTGATGATGCCTGGGAGTGTTGCTGGCTCCTGCTCCAAGTCTCCCCACAAGAGCTAGTCGACTCGGAACCGCTCCGTCAGGTTTGGTACACCTAGGCAGGCACAACCTGAGAGCAACTACCGGTACACCTCGAGAACGCAGAAAGGAAGAAAGTAGGGGGTATCTCAAAGCACAAAAACAATCGAGGAAAGAAGGAGGGTTGACGCAACACGACTGTCGTTAGAACGTCATTTCCTTTGGTGGCGGCGCTCACAACATTCATATATTGGAGCTCTGGTTGGGCTGAAGGGCAATCTGTTACGTGTGAATGCCCGCCTGCTGGGGACAAAGGCGCGGGCGTAGTCGAAAAGTTACCTAGTGACACCTCGAGCCCTCGTCCCGATGCCCCGACACTGCGCAGAGTTCCCTGTCACATGCGGATGAGGTCTCCAAATCCCCTGCCGTACGAGTAACGCCCTTTCGTACAGCGAGCCAAGGGCTTCTCCCGCAGGTGCATGGAAATAAATCAGAAGCATCTACATTAACACGACCCCCGTTCCGAGCGCAGCAACAGGCACAACGGAGTGCCGTTCCAACATCCTGTTCAGAATCCAGGGTTGCGCACGCGCCATTGGCGTCATCTGCAACCGAATTTCTGGAAGCCCTCGAACGCCCGCATTTAGGGCTGAAATCACATTTAGCCAATATCCGCATCTGCGCATGGATCACTCGAGGTACAAAACCATCCATCATAACCGTTGCTCGCAACTGCCTTCTTGGTACCTGCGTGCATGTCGTGCCCTGGCCTAGCTACAAAGGAACCCATAGGGGTAGGCATAGAGCCTAAAACAAGACGTCCGAAGTCGCCCATGCCAATGTCGTCTTTCGTTATTATCCTGCTTGCAGTGCCAAAATGCAACCGTTCCCAGGGCTCCTGAAAGGAGAAGATCTGGGGAAGGGATCTGGGGAAAAAGGACCGAAGTAGTCAGGGGTATTCGCAAACCAACAACCAATCGACCACTGCTACCCATTTGACGCCCGTCTGCCGGCACGAAAACACCGTCATTTCAATATCAAGGAATCCCGAAGGACGTGTCAACAACATCCCGAATATCCGCCTGCTGCTTAGCCTATTGCTCTGCCTTCTCCAAACGTTCTACGACAAGCAGGAGCCGCGCCGTGTAGTTCTTCCACGTATTTTGACCTTCTTGGCCCTCGAACTGGCTGGTTAGACGGTCAACGCGCTCGTGATACCGCACGAACTCTTTGACGCTGTTGATGAGGAGACTGATGGATTGACCTGGGAGCCGTGAACGGACTCTGTTGCGTATCCTGTCGTTCAAACAGAGATTGCCCAACAAGACGGTGAGGTAGCCGACTGTAACGTTGGCGTGAGTCTCTTCCACGGAATCGGCCTACGTAGGGTTAGTAATGGCCTTATTCATAACGGAAAGAAACGATGCAGACGTACCAAAGCAGCTCGCTCAGACCCTTCGAGGAAGATTCTCGCCAGCGCATCAACCAGTTCGTTACCGTCGCCAACTACACTCAGCCTTGCATGGTCGCTAAACTCCGCCAGGTTGATCATCGCTCCCAAGCTCAGGATCAACGCCTCAATGATGTCTGTCCTCTGATCTTCGCCTAGCTGACCTGTAAGTTGATCGAATCTGTTCGTGATAGACCGCACGAGCGGTTGGACAAACTCGGGTTGGGCAAACATCTCGCAAGCCTTGGGCTTGTTGTTGGTGAGATTCATGCACAGACGAAGGGCAAGCTTGACAGGCGCAGCATTCATGGCATCGAACAAGACGGGAAGCATCTCCAGCAAACGTGCAAGGTCCTCATTCGACCACGTGGCATGCCTTGCGTTTGACATGGACACGGCTTCCAGGATTGAGAACGTAGAGTTGAGTATGACAAGATCCTGTGGCAACGGCTTGCCGGCTTTCAGTCGTTCACTCGGCCCGAGTGCAATTTTCAAAAGCTGACAGATGACTTGTTCGGTAACAATCGCCTCTGTGTTACCCGCGTTCCGCAGGGCCAGTACGAGCAGATCCAGTGTTCTCAGAGCCACAAACTGTGGTGAAACCTTTTCAGGTCGTTCTGGTGACCACAATGCCGATTCTTGTACGAGGGCTCGAACTGAGGCAACGGAGTCCTTTCCTATATTAGACATGTTTGTCTTGCGCTCTTTAGCGATGCGAGATATATCTGCATCAATGGCCAAGAGCCTGGTGAGTGTTTCCATAGTTGAAGGCTTATAGATGGCGTCCAAAACAGAAGCTCCCGGTTCGGTCTTCAATATGAATGCTATTGCGACTGTGGCAGCAAAATCGAATATGATCTCGCCTTTTGAGCGGATACTAGCTAGGAACTGATGACCTAAAGCTGACTCGAGCAGCTGTCCAAGGAACGTATCATCGGCCATCCGAGCACACAAGTCGAGCATTGTGCTTCGTCGTACCGAGTTTGATATGCCTGACTTAGCTGCAATATCATCAATGGCAGTCTGAGCCTCCATTTGAAACTTTTGATTTTGGCCTTGCCTTCGCAGTTCATGAATGCCGCGTACTTGGCTTGACTCGTCCTCCGTTTCAGACTCAGGTTGTTTCTGAGACCCAAGCATCGTATCGAAATCCATGGACATGAGCAGATTGTCTTCTGGATTTGCTTCCTCGAGGTACGACCGCTGCTGTCCGTATGTGACCTTGGTGCCCAAGCTCAGATGGAGGGTGCTTTGCGAGGCCTGGGAATTGTTTGGCAGCTCTTCGTCAACATCCATGTCATCGTCTGGCGTGATCATTCGCGATCTGTTCGCGGATTTGGTGGACAGCTCGGCAACGTCCTCTTCACTCTCCTCTTCACTTTCACTGCTCTCTTCTTCTTCTGAGGGTATGGTCGCCTGCCTCAACGTATCGATAAGTCGTGACTTACGTGAAAAGGTAGTTTGCGGGATGTCGGATGATGATCGAGTCAAGCCAGACAGTGGCGACGCTGGCTTTCGGTCTGAGAGCTGTAATCTTCGTATACTAGGCATCCCAGGTGTGGCTGCTTTCGAGGTATCATCAAGCAGGCTACTGAACAATTGTGCCTGGCGTGGAGTTACCGATCCAGCTTCGGTGCTTTTGACTGAGCGAGCAACTGGAGTTGAAGGGTCGTGGATGTCGTACATAGTCTCATCCTCCAGCGCAGTGATATCAGGTACCTTTTGTGCAGTCGCTGGCTTGCTCATCGATCGCACTGCGAGCATTCCATGAAGTTTAGCTGGAGATGACTGGCCCTTTGCAACTTGTATTCTTGTCTGTGTCGGAGCTGTCCTCACCCTCGTTCGCTTCGGCTTGTTAATCGATAAATCCTTGGAGGATGCTTCTATCTTTCGATCCGAGGGTATCCTTGTATTCTCACCCGCATCTTTGCCGGCCCGCTCCTTCTGGTAAGATTTGTGTGGTGTTGGCACAGACGGTTTCCGAGGCAGGCGGACTGGGCCCATCTCCGAGGCTGAGACAGAAGGTTGACTGGACTCTTGTCGCTTCCGCTTCCTCGATGAGCTCGAGTCATCGGAGTCTATTTCTACCGAGGATAGCCGCTTACTCGATGCTCTTGTTGTGTTTGGCGTTTTGCCGTGAGAGAATGGTGCGTGGCGGGCTTTCCGTGGCGTGAGTAGGGGAGCATCTTCATCAGACAACGGGACGTCGAAGATGTCTGTCGAAGCCGTTTCTTTAGCCTTTGCTCTCGCTGTCGCCTGCCTTGAGTGCGCTGGTCCCTGCGGCTGTTCACCACCCTCTTTTCGCTTCTCGGGCTGTATCGATTTCGCTCGAGAAGAAGGGAGGGTGGTCGAATGTTGGGGTGTCTTTCCCGTCCTGGCCCTCTGGACAATCGTCACTTCGAAGTCGTCAGCCGGCGTGACCTTCCGGGGCAGCTTCTTCGCTGTGGTGGGCGTGGAGGACGGTGGAAGGCCCAGGTCGTCATCGGACGGGACGTCAAAGACATCGCGCGAAGATGGCGACCTCACTGGAGTTCTGGAAACATTCCCCGCTGTGTCACTGCTCTTGAACCCTATCGCAGGCTTTCTCAGCGTTCCCTTGATCGCGCTTGCCAGCTTCCGCGGCCGTTCTGGCGAAGGCGCCTCTTCGTTCCATGAAAAGCTCGTCGCCGGCCGTGATGATCTGCCATACGTGGCTATTCTCTTGCGACGATCTGCGGTCGTGAAGGCCGATGACATGGCGGTCGCCATGAGAGGGAGACCTGTGGATGGTGTTGACTGAGGCGCGTTACTCAGTCGCGCATCTCGGCGAGAAGTCTAGTGGTGGCAGTCGCGGGGAGAAGAGTCGCGTGTTTATGTGTGATAGGAAGAGTGAGACAGGTCTAGGAGGCGATTTCTTCTAGGAGCGCGTCGGGCATGCACTGTTCAGAGACGGTGTGTTGTTTTCGTTGTTTCGCAGAGCCATGGAAAGCTGCATGCGGTGGACCGCACGAACCGACGCACCTGGCACTCCAGTGACACCTGTGGCTGGAGTGGGGGCGCAGGCCAGGGTCTGCTTGTCCCGAAACGGCAAGGCGGTGAGTGAACGCTGGTGGAGCCCGCCGATAGTCACAAGCCCAACCCTCACAAACGGTCCTGGAGTGCTTCTCTTTGCTATATATTGCCTAGGTCTGCCTTGTCTGTCGCCGGCCCCAAAATTGGACAACGACTCAAACAGCCCAGCTTCCAGAGATTGCAATATCAAGCCCAGTGCCCTACAACCAACCCAAACTACGGACTGCTCCCTCCGAGGCACAATGGCTTCCAAATCCCAGGCTCCCTCCCAATCTGTAGGACCTGGGTATCGTCCCGACACGCAGAAGCCTACTGCCACTGTTTCAACAGAGATCCCCCACCAAAATGTCCATATTCTGGAACAAACGCCGCAGCTGATAGCCCTCCTTACGTAAGACCTCGATGAATTGTTGAATACATGCAGAAATAACCCTCCTCCGCAGCATGATCCGTGATAAGAACACAGGTCGCGCTGATTTCATCTTCTACTCCAACCGAATCATTCGATTGCTGGTCGAGGAAGGCCTCAACCACCTCCCTGTAGTTGAGCACACGATCACTACCCCAGTTGGGCGAAGTTACTCCGGCGTCAAATTCGAGGGCAAAATATGCGGCGTCTCGATTATGCGTGCGGGAGAATCCATGGAGCAGGCTCTGCGGGAGTGCTGCAGGTCTGTGCGGATAGGGAAGATACTCATCCAGCGGGATGAGGAGACCGCCAAGCCGAAACTGTACTACGATAAGCTGCCTGAGGACATCGCAGACAGATGGGTGCTCCTGCTTGATCCAATGCTTGCCACTGGTATGTTGTCCGCATTCTATCTGCGAACATAGCACTAAACCTGCACATAGGTGGTTCCGCTCTGATGGCTGTTGACGTCCTGATATCGAAGGGCGTCCCTGAAGACCACATCCTTTTCCTGAACTTGATCGCGAGCCCAGAAGGTGCCAAGAGTTTTGCGGAGCGAGTCCCCAAAGTCCGGGTAGTGACGGCATTCGTAGATCAAGGGCTGGACGAAAAGAAGTGAGTTCTCGTTTCTCCTTCCGGAGTGTTCGAAACTAACAGCGACTGCTAGCTACATCGTGCCCGGCTTGGGCGACTTCGGGGACCGGTTCTACACCATGTAGCCAGATGCATGTTGCCAATAATCTGCAGGCGTTACGTTACACTTCCGTACCTCACGAGAATGTCGCTTGAGCTCTGCTATGCTCCGCCGAGAGAACGATATAACCTTGATGGATTGAAACTAGATATCATTCTCATTTAAGACGATGTAATGATATATCCTGGTCTCTGAGACCTGACCATACCTATCCTTGATAAGACAACACCGCTTGAAATACCACTCTGTCGGTGGCAACCAACGCCAGCCGGCAAGACGAACCCCAACGCCTAGCAATGCTGTCCGAAGCCTATCCAGACACCCTCCTACATAGCGAAATCATGTTGTTACACCTCAATCATCGTCTGCGTATTCACCCTCCGCGTCTTGCTCGTCATCCACAATGAAGTCGTCCCCTAGACCTCCAGCACCGTCGTCGACAGCAGGCGCCTTTGGCATACCACCAGAGCGATGGGACGATCTGCCAGTAGCACCACCGCCTGAAGCTTCCTTGGCTACCGCATCGCAAGCGTCGATCCAGTCGGCGTACACGTCAACCGCAGCGGATAGAACTGAGGTTCCATTAGCTCACACTGACCAGGCGTTCGCGATTGCGTTTACGTACAGTTGATGTTGGTCTGGAATGCCTGTCCGCAGACTTTGCAGTGCAGATTGCCAACACCGGATTTCTTGTCGATGGTGATTGCGACCGAGTTTTCGTGGTTGCAAAAGAGGCACTGGAAGGTCGTGGGGAGCTTCTCTTTCTATTATGGAGTTAGATAGGAAAGCGGATAATGCGACAGATAGCGCGCACCTTCTTTGGGCCTTGTGGCTTCTTAGCGGCCTTCTTTCTCTTACCCTAGGATACATTAGAATTGTAGTGAAAGTTGAAGCCTGGCGGGACTCACCATGTTTCGAGTCTACTCTGCAAAGGAACGGGAGAGCGTTCGTGGGGTCGCGTTTGTATGAGTTGTCGCCTCGAAGGTGACAGGAGATGTGTGTCGCTTGAAAGAACGTAATTCGACAATGGATTGCGATGATGTCTTTGGAGTTTACATTCCCACCGACGTGGAGAGAGCCGAGCTTGGCGTCCCTTCACCGCCTGGCACGTGCCCTCACCATCGATAAGCCCCGCCAATCAGATAGCATTGCGGCCGTCATCAGTCACCCATGCCTACTCCCCACCTCTGCGCTCCAAACTGCCACTTCACTTCCTGTCCTTTTCACTCACTCACTCATTCACCGAAAGTTTGGAAAAGCTGGTGTCACAGGGAAAGAGCATCGAGCCAGGTATCAGCGAATCTAACACATCAAGCTTCTGTGTAGCAGTTCCCCACACTTCCTGCAATCGAGCAACCAAACGTTCTTTGTGTCCGGCTGCGTGGCCGAGGTACAGCTGGTGGTAGGCCGAGAGCTTGACCTGACGTTTCCTAATCCGCAATCTGCTACTCGTTTATTCCTTTGTCATCGCTGCAAGCAATCCAATCATGTCTACCGGAAGCTCCAATGACCCTCTTCTTAAAGAGCTCCTGGAAAGCATGAATGCGCTCCGCAAGGAGAACGCTCAGCTTGCAACTGCTATAGACGGAATCAACGGGCGTGTAAATATGCTCGCAGGCGTCAAGCAGTTACAGGACGAGGCGGCGAATGGGTCTTCTTCCAATGGTGTTGCTACCAAGGACAAGTCCAGGGAGACCGAGTCGGAGAAGACCGTAGAAGCTATTAGCCAACAGTATGAACAGCCACCTTCAGGTGTTGAGGCTACTCCTCGTCGAACGAGCGTGTCAAAGACTTCCAAAATTATCTTGACGTCTTATCCCGGTCAAGCCGGCGTTGACCCTCTGCCTATGGAATGGGGTCATAAAGATCCCAACGTGAGAGGCCCAGTTGTCGTGTCCAGGCATCCCAATACGATTCGTAGACGTAACGGTACGCTCCAATCCTCTTTCCTTATTGGTACATGCAATTGACTGCGTACAGCTATCGGTGCCCACGGAGGCTCGTACAGCATCTACCACGCACTCGCTGTAGCCAGCAAGAATCTCGACGTAGACCACAAACCGGACTTCACCAACACTGAGCCCGCGGCGAACATAGGCCCCTTTGCGCAATGGAGCGACAAGAAGAAAATTGTGGCTATGGATCCGTTGGGTCATCTTGCTCCGTGGTTGTACAAGGGTGTCATGGACAAGGAAGACGTTGAAATACGACCTACGATCGCAATCACTAGGGCGCATATGAAGCTACCTGAGTTAGAAAACAGTGTTCGAAACGGCCGCTTAGTCCCTGATGGCAAGATTTGCATAAACGAAACCGGCGAGCTCGCAGTGACAAAGGTTGCTGTGGAGCCTGTGTGGTACCTACCAGGAGTAGCCGAGAGGTTTGGCATTGGTGAGTCAATCACAGTATGTATGCTCATCCCCCGGGTTAATCATGATTCTTAGATGAGGGCACACTCCGCCGAACCCTGTTCGAAGAAACTGGGGGCTCCTACCCTGAGCTGATCACCCGCCATGACATCAAGCTCTTCCTCCCACCGATCGGCGGCTTAACCGTATACATCTTTGGTGATCCGGCAAAGATGGCCGACCCCAACGTTCGCCTCGCTTTACGAGTACACGACGAATGCAACGGAAGCGATGTCTTCGGATCCGATATCTGCACTTGCCGGCCATACCTCATCTTTGGTGTTGAAGAGGCTGTCAAGGAAGCCCAGAAGGGTGGTAGCGGAGTCGTCATCTATTTCCGTAAAGAGGGACGAGCGCTTGGAGAGGTGACTAAGTATCTTGTGTACAATGCGAGGAAGAGAGGAGAAGATAGGGCGAGCGAGTACTTCAAGCGGACCGAGAACATTGCTGGCGTCAAGGACATGCGCTTCCAAGCCCTGATGCCTGATGTGAGCCTCCCTCCTTGGTTATCTGCCGTTTACTAACAGCGATATTATAGATCCTGCATTGGCTCGGCATCACCAAGATCGATCGCATGCTAAGCATGTCAAAGTAAGTCGCGTCAGCCCACCTCCTCAGCCATTTCTCCACACTTTCCCCCAGTGCTTGCTCGTGAATGTCTGCATGTTAATGTTGGCGCTTACGCTTGGCCCTCTCTGCCGGCTCCGCTTTCCAATGCGCGTGTACAGCGGCTAACGGTGTCATCTGCAGCATGAAGCACGACGCCATCGTCGAACAAGGCATCCCGATTCACGAGCGCATTCCCATCCCCGAAGAGATGATTCCGGAGGACAGTCGTGTGGAGATTGATGCCAAGATCCAGGCCGGTTACTGTAAGTCCTCGGATCCACCCCCATTCCCAGACGACATGAATCCAGACCCCAATCGTATGCATCAGGCAACGAGATCAACATGTCGCATACATGTCTAGCCATCTCAAAGCAGGGCCCTCGAAGCGAGAAGTCGAGCCCCGGGATCGCGTACCCATAAGCTATGAGTTGAGCTATGCTGTGCTGTACTGTACTCTGCTGACCTACCATCTTCTCCCTGCAGTCACAACAGGCAACGTCATGACAATGGACGAGCTGGCCAACGTAAAGGGTCGTGGTTGGGAAGACATCGACGTAAGCCCTCTTTCCCTCTTTCTCTGTTCCCCCCTGCCCTCATCACTTGTCGTCGTCCTATTCGCACCCTTCTACCCAATCACCGCGTTTCCTGCACGTGGCTCCATATCTGCATAACTGCAAGTCTGCATCTCGCTGACTCTGACTCCAACTAACTCCCCAATCACAGCACTAACCGACATCGCAATACGACGGAGACGCGGAGTCGAGGGAATCGGGAAAGACAGTACATGTATAGAATGATCGTCTGGGCTCTGGACTCTGGACGAAGGGGTGCGGAGCTCGCGAATGGGAAGAGGCTGGGAGACGAATTCATTGGAGAAAGCAAATCTTTGATATAAGCGGGATTTGTGGGGTGAGTGGGTGGTTGGTGGGCAACCCCACGCACACATAGATAGTCAGATGGTTCAGACAGACAGGTAGATGTAGCGCGGCACTGCGCTGATAAGAATGAAAAATTGCGAATGTAAGGAGATTTGATTGCTGAATGTATCTGGTGCTGGTTTCGTATATCGCGGAACCGGAACCGGAGTCTTGCATGATAGGTGTCGGGGTTGCATGTCGCTTGCATATAGGTATGATAGGGCAACCTCGGGGTAGTATTATAGCGGGCGGAAATGGTGTGGGTCGGGGATACGTGGAGGTGCTACAGTGTAGCAAGGGAGGACGTATTCACTAGGTACTAGTTGTTATGGAAGAGATGTGGATGTCTTGATGCTTGGTGTTGTGTACGGATGTGATTGTACCTACCTGAGTATTACACACTATCTGTACCGGTAGGTGGGCTTTGGTACGAGCAGGAGCACATGACGACTCTGTGTAAACTGAGTACGCGGACATATGGACGCCTCTCCTGTGTGTGTAATTACCTTTCAAGTAGTCGAGTGATCATGCCACCGTTCATCCATGTACCACCATGTGAATATACTCCACCATGTACTGTGTCCTACTTCGACATAAGAAAACCTGAGTACCCTCGAAGCCCAGACACAGAACCGTGTCGTAGTCAGCAACTCCAAAGCACCCATCAAAGCCCACCCCAGAACCCAGAGTTTCCACGCCAAACTTCCTATACCGATCGACTTCCCCATCTCTACTCCCCGTCGCCGTCGCCGTCGCCGTCCCTGTACCAGTACCAGACCCAGAGATCGGACAGATGCACAGGTCATCGGCGCGGCCCGCTTTGGGCTCGACCGCCATGTCCTGGCTTCCTTCACTTTGCCACAGTGGTACGCTTGGGCTTGCAGGCACCAGTGGTGGCGGGTGGAGGGACTACTGTACTTCATCCTTACCCAAGGCGTTGATGCAGTCAGTCTACTCTACTGTAACATTTGGCTCGCCCTTGGCACGCGCACTCTCAGTCACTGGAGGGAAAATCGTAGCGTCGGCGTCTAGCAGCGTCTACATATACTCGCGTATACACGGGCATGCGTTGGTTTCACTGATACAGTTAGACATACCGCTGGCAGCGCGCTGTTGCTGTCAGAAATGCACATGGATACACACACGGCTAAGCGTCCGTTGGAGATTCGAGTTATTCGAGTCCCGGCCCTACCTAGTCCAGGTCTTGAGGTCTGTAGAAAGGTGGCTAGGTAGCTACATAACATCATCTGCGCTAGGACGCTAGGCGCGTGAGCTAGCAGGCTAGATTGGGGACGGCGGCTCTGGGTGGCGGATATATCTACATGTACATGTACTGTATGTACGAACAAGGGCATAGAGAGCGCGAGACGAGAACAGGGTGACCGGCTCCTGTATTCGGGTACGATCGGCCAGCGAGGATCTGCTGGCGGCGGGAGGTCTGCTTGCGGATCGGCGGTGGGTGTCTGGTGCGGGGAGGAGAGCTACTTTCTTCCCAGAGAGGTTTGTAAGAGAGATGTGAGAGGAGTGAGAGGAGGGGAAGGGGAATATGGAAGCGGGGATCGACAGGCGCGTTGTACGGCATCAGCGTTACTCTGGGCATACACATGCCAGATTCTGCGAAGATGTTCTGGTGTTGGAGGGGGTTTGCATCATCAAGCAGCTACTGTGTTACCCACAGTCGCACAGTCTGTAAAGGGTCCATGAAGGTTGATGATAAAGATGTTACAGGGTCGCGTAACTGGATGCATGGAAGCATGGCAGCTTGCAAGTGTCGTGGTGGTGTCACCCGATACCCTAAACCGCTCCACAGGTACAGTCTAGACAACCGCAAGGTCGCTAGCTTGGCAGGATGCGTTAGTGAAGAAGGGTGAGTCTGGGTACCTTTTTGCGCGTGCGTTGGTACTGCTTTGAGATGTAGCGTCAAGAGCCGGCTGTGGCTAAACTGGCTAAGATCACTAAGTACATGACGGACTGGGCAGCAGGACATGTGGCATTCGAATCTGAGATGAGCGTTGCCCGTTACGAAGTGAAGCAAGTTAGTAATGAGAAGTGTTCGAGATGTGATCGGTGTAGGAGAGTGAGGACGCGTGCTGACTCTGTTGTACTGTCACCGCTGCCATGTGTCCTCTCTTCCTTCCTGTTAATATGGAATAACGGTAGGGCTTGATCAACTGTGTGAACGGCAATGTGATACCGTTGCTCGGCTGCTACAGTAGTCAAGGACAATTGGCAGTCATCTTTGTTGTGAAGCATGGTTCTTAGCTAAGCAGGAGCAGAAGTGGGGCAAAGGTCAGAGTCACAGAGACCGTGGGAAGGTGGAAGCGTCTCGTGGAAAGCCGATGGGTTCCACGGTAAGACGTACACCGGTACTTGTGTGAGTGGCTAGCGGGTACGGCCGTTCGGCACACGGTACGTGGCCAGCGCTAAATAGTCGCGGCACTGGAAGCCTCCACCGGATCAAAAAGAGCATCGAAGAGTACGTCAGAGCGGGAGTGAGACTGACAACCTTTGTTTTGATGATGCTGCAATGGTGACGGGCGGGCGTTGTTGGTTCGTGTTGCGTTCTTGATTCCCCGGCGTGGGTTGAATGCCGTACCTGTCGCTCATCCCGCAATATACCGCCAGTGTGTAAGACTGCATCGGACGACGTCGGGATTCAAACTGGTAGCGAATGTGAGGCGGTCGCATTTGAGACATGAGCCCATAACATCAGGCCGCACATGCCTCAACGCGGTCCCGGATATCGATAATGGATTGGGATGCCCCTCGTTCTTGCGAGGCCAGCCTTCAACCAACTCCCGGGCCAGAAATACCTGCCTGCCCTGGCTGCGTGGCTGCGTAGCCCCTCTCCAACAGCGCCGGCGTCCATGACGGATGCATTTGTTGAATGCAAGCCCTCGCGCTCGATTCGACAGCAACACACCATGACCCCGCCGCTTTGGTACCCGCACTCCCGAAGAACGAGAGCGGCAATGCCAATCAGGGACGGACTGCCTCAATACTGCCATCGTCAGCGCATTCGCTGGATGCTGCAGCCATTTCTGGGCTAATAAGGGCTCTGATGACTAGATGGAATGTACAGTGGCCGCTTTCCTGGTTCTGCGGTGGCCAGCTCACGCCTGCAGCAAAAGCGAGTCTAGAGAGATGAAATGAGGTGGTCGTGTGTCGGCTGAGGCCGAGTCAGACGTATGAACGGCTGACAGCGCAGCCGGTTACCTGCGTGTTTTTTCTAAACGGTCCACGTTTTTCTGGCCGCCTGCATCACGCATGCGACAAGGGCCAGAAAAGTCTGAGAGCTGTGGAGTGGGGAGCGCCGGCTGCTGATGCAGCTTGCTCTGACAGGGATACCCTAGACGAGCAGGGGCGTTATTGTGCATGGTAGTATGGGGTGAATGGCGTCGCCTGGGCGTGGGCCAGCTGGCGAGATATTACTACTTCTCAGGTCCTACCTCTGCTTGTCATCCCAAATCCCTCGTCCCAAGTACCAATTCAGTCCTCTTGATCAAATTCGGAACATACGAGGAGATATATATCCACCATGGCCAATAACCAACAGTACTACTATTCGCTCCCCACACAAGCACCTTCACAGCAAAGATCAGGCAGCCGTCGTCCGCCTCTGACGCCATCGACCGTGTCTTCGCCATGTATCACCACCCACGCACCTGTTGCTTCTCGAAGAGACTCAGGCTCAGGCAGTCCAACTAAAGCATCCGCCCTCCTAGCAAAGGTTGCCTCACACCCAGCCACACCCAGAGGGGAGGCCCCAACAAGCCCGATGCCGTCCCCTGCTCCACAACCTGCAGAAATGCACTCGAGTCCACTCTACAGTCCAGAGAGGCCGTCCGTATGGAGGAGTGAGAGTGCACGCTACGTCCGACAGTATAGGCAACAAGGTAAGCCTGTTCAGTCCTCAAAGACTTGTAAGGAATGTAGCTAAAGTTTTCCAGACGGCTACATCAGCTTTCCAGATTTTGAGAAATTCTGCCAGTCTCAAAATCCTTACGACAACCCGCACCGGGAGCACCATGCGGTGAAGACTTGAACGGAGGGAAAACGATGACGGAAGTGGCGACTATCGAAAAGGAAAGAGAAAAATTAAAAGCAATGCCGCAACCACGTATACATGACCACCGACTAAACTCCCCACGATATCATGCGTGGACGACTCACCCATTCATGAAGGGATCGAGAGCAGTGGAGGGATCCAACTACCACCCTCAAGACGCGAGGCGGAGGGTTGAAGCGGCTGCATGCGCGCATAGAAGATGTGAGACATGCCTGATCAAATAGAGCTGGTGCCAATTCCCTCAAGGATTAAGGCGCATATCGTCATGAGCGTACGTACGATCCACGGTCAGGGTAGACATGCTCTAGGGTCAATCACTTTGGAAGGTCGACCCGATGCTTCATCTTGATGGATTGGTGACATCCCGTTTTCAGAATCTTCCTAGTCATCTGATGGCGATGCAGCTTCTTCCTGAGTGGCAGGAATGGAACGATGGAATAGTATGCGTTGGGAGGATGTGGCGTGTTCGAGGCGAAGGTGGTGGCACCAGCTCACTAAGAGCGCGTATATCAAATCATGAATACCACTCATGGCAACCCACAATTCCTGAAGACGCGATGCACGTGAGATGTTGATGAGAGACCTGGGAGCACTTGAGGACGATGCGCAGCGTCGATGGATGAGGTTTTCGCATGAATGAAACCTCGGCAATGCTCTTGGCGCACGTGACGTTATGGTCCGAGCGCCCACAAGCGAATTTGCGTCCACACTCGCGCTTTGGATTTTCCCGCAACGACGACAACCCCAAGCCCGCCCCCGCCTGCGACCTCACACCACACACGTCGCAATCATGGCTGTCGGCAAGAACAAGCGTCTTTCAAAGGGAAAGAAGGGCCTCAAGAAGAAGACCGACACCTTCGCGAAGAAGGACTGGTACAATGTCAAGGCCCCAGGAACTTTCCAGATCCGCGAGTAAGGCGCCTCTACCATTATGTTCAATATTCACCCTCTCAATGGACTGCATCCTGACGAGATATCCATTACAGCGTCGGCAAGACCCTCGTGAACCGCACCACCGGTCTCAAGAACGCGAACGACGCCCTCAAGGGCCGCATATTCGAAGTCTCGCTCGCCGATCTGCAAAAGGATGAGGACCACGCTTTCCGCAAAGTCAAGCTGCGAGTCGACGAGGTCCAGGGCAAGAACTGCCTGACCAACTTCCACGGCCTCGACTTCACCTCCGACAAGCTCCGCTCGCTCGTCCGCAAGTGGCAATCCCTCATTGAAGCCAACGTCGTTGTCAAGACCACCGATGACTACCTCCTCCGTCTCTTCGCCATCGCCTTCACCAAGCGGAGGCCGAACCAGATCAAGAAGACCACCTATGCTGCTTCGTCGCAAATCAGGCAGATCCGCAAGAAGATGACTGAGATCATCACCCGGGAGGCTAGCGCATGCACACTGGCTCAGCTCACCCAGAAACTCATCCCCGAGGTCATTGGTCGCGAGATCGAGAAGTCTACACAGGGCATCTACCCGCTCCAGAACGTATGTCATAAGAGACTGGGAAATAGGAACAGGGGCTAACCAGGCTTAGGTGCACGTGCGCAAGGTCAAGCTGTTGAAGGCACCCAAGTTCGACTTGGGCGCTCTTCTCGGTCTTCACGGCGAGTCAAGCCAGGATGACTCTGGCCAGAAGGTAAATTTCAAGTCCAATCAATTAGTATTGACGTCAGCACTGACTTGCCCCTCCAGGTCGAGCGGGAGTTCAAGGAGACGGTCCTCGAAGAAGTGTAAGCGGTCATGGTTGGAGGGGTCTCTTTGGGTCTTTTCAACTACTTCGATACGGGCATCGAAAAGGTGTTATGTTTACAAATGAATGGTTAAGCATACCCTTAGTGCCTCTAGTCGCGGTGATGGCGTGCATGGATGCTACGGTCCACGATACATGGTGTTCATGTGGCGGTGCGTAAAAAGTGCATAACGGAAATCAACTGCATCTTGATCCTCACCAGCCTACTCTTCCAGTTGAATGACCTCACTTCACCAATTTCCCTGGATCCAAGAGTCTTGGCCTTCTCAAGCCTGTCCATCTGATCGGATCTCCTACAAAGCCATCTCCCGCTCTCTGGATCGAGATCAAGCTGCCAGAGGGTCACCGGAGTACTCCCAAAGTGCCTCGTGTCCTCGCTGCTTCTTGTGTCCATTCATCCTTATAGTGATCTAGCGTATGCTTGCAATAATGCTAGCTCCGCTGCCCTGTCAGTGGTAAAGTTGGGCTCTCCTCCTCGTCCCTGTCCGTGTTAGTCAAGTTTTCGAAGTGATCAGCACTGCACAACCTCCGCGATTCGAAGTCCCAGAGCATGGAGCTGGTGTGACATAGCATGGGATGAGGCGCCATCTCGATCATCTCACGTAGCGCTAACATCGAACATTGAATGGGGAGTTTCTTCTGTGTGCGAGCGTTCTGCATCGAAGGCGCTGTTGCCAAGCATAGAGTACATATGTAAGCTCAGGATTGAGGTTCACAAAACATGTCGACAACGATTACCTGCAGGCCGTTGACGACGCGCTTTTCTAAGAAGACGGGCGAGACGAGACGATCCGACACGTCCCGTCTCCGTACCAAACATCTAACTATTCGAAGCGCTTGAATCACTTCCCTTCCCCTTCCTCTTCATAGGAACACGAGTACCATTCCCCACAGCATCCATGACTCGTTTCGCTGACCCATCCAGCGGTGAGCATCTCGATTCTCGACCCGTACGGGGAAGCGGAACGTTGTCAACTAGTTACTACCTACTACCTACATGTATTACCGCCATTGCCATCGCGCCATCGATCGTACGAGTACGACCACACAGTACAGCACAGCACAGCAAACGATACCTCGCTAGCAAGTGCATCGTGGCTTTGGGCGGGCGGGGAACAGCCGGAACGTGACAGCGGAGCCGCAAGGTACAGTAGCTGCTAACAACTTGGGCTTGGTGTTGGGTTTCTTAGCTAGCGTGCCACGGTATTCACCGCTCTTTTGGCGAGCGAGCGGGTCTGGGTTGACGGTGGGGTGAATGATGATGTGGTGGAGGGATCGAGATTGAGAGCAAGGACGGGGGACGGGTGAGGAGAGCTATCACAGTTAGAAGGGGAGGTGAGGCTGGGGTGGAAGATGAGAGCCGGTTGTGGGGAAGAGTAATACTTGGGAGGGTCTGGGAAATGGTGACATGGGTGGGTGGGGGAGGGTGTTTCGTAAGGGCTTGTTAGAAGAGATCGTTAGCGTGTAGACAGCAAGAGAGAAATGATTTTGGTGGTTGTTTGTATTCGTAATTCTGGTGTTGCTCGTCGTGGCCATGCAATGTTTGTCCAAGTGGATGGCCATGGCCATAACTGCCATCGATCCGACATCCAGGACCTCATTCTCTCTCCAGCTTGAGTTGCACGCCTCTTCTCGTCAACTGCGTGACCCGGTTCTCTGATAGAATTGCTCGTGAAGCACCAATACCGTTGTTCGCACGCTCTATCCCACCTTCTGCGATGTACTCGGTCTGTCCAAGCCCTCGCGCCGCCTAACCCTCACCCGAACATCACCCTTAGGCACCATCACACTACTCCCATCCACCGCCTTCGGAATCCTCCAAACAGCCTTGAGCTCTTTCTTCTGGATCTCCTGCCCCGAAGCTTCAGCCTGCGCTTCGACCATTTGCTGCCACAATCCCTTCGCGGGTGCAGGCTTGATGTCCCACAACTGTGTAATACCTGCTACCAATGCGATCAGTAGCGCTGTGACGAGCTCATCGGATTCATTCGCGTAAGTAGAGAATAGCGGAGATGGGGACTGCGAGTGGGCGAAGCGCTCAGGGTCGAATTTCTCGGGAGATAGGTAGTTGGCGCCTGAGGTGTTGATTAAGCGTTGGGAGAGCCCGATGTCTATGTACGACCCTACGTCGAGTTGGTATTCTTCTTTTGCGTTTGGACTCGCGGGGTCAGTGAATATTATGGGTTTGGTGACTTTGGCGGTGGTTATAGAGGCTGAATACAGGCGCCGGGCTTCGAAGATGGAAGATCGGAGGTACGTGAGTGAAGATGGATTGAAGAGTTGACTCTGTGAAGTGAACTTTATTTCCGGAGGGGAAGGGAACATGGGGTGAACGGAAGGTGGTTGGGTTGCTTCGGCCCAGGTTTTGGTCTCTTGTCTAATTTGTGAGACGGGTGTTGAGTTTCGCTGTTCTGAAGACGCATCTTCTGGAAGTGTTGATGAGCTGTAAACATGAAGTAGAGTCCAGAAAGCCAGAGGCACCGCTTGTGAGACAATTTCGTGCAAGGCTTGAAGAGGGATAGCCGCACGCATCTGCATCGGCAGATCATGCTTCGAAAAGAGCTCATTCAGTGCCGAAAGCGGTGTTGGTGTCTCGGCGTCTGTTTCTTCTTCTCCTCCACTCACGCTCTCGTCGTCTTCTATAGTCTTCTTGGCTGGCGGGTATGTCAACTCATCGAAGAACCTGCGAAATTCCTCTGACAACCTCTTCTTTGCCAAGTTCGCTCCAGGTAGCCCAGAGAGGGGGAAATGACTAGGGTATCCAGCAGCAAGCGCATAGTAAGATTGATTGAAGGCTGCCAAATCGGAGCCTAGAAGCTGGTAAGACTCCGGGAAATGAGAGCCACTGATGGGAGGAAAGATAATGCTGCAGATGAACTCGTTGATCAGAGCATAAAGATCGCATTCAGCCTCATCCGTACCGTCAGTCAGTTCAACACCAGCTACTCGTTCCCAAGGTAGCTGGTCGACCATGGAGGAGTTGAATGTCATAAGGTCCGGTAATGACTGGGAAAGGATATGAAGAGACTCTAGGGTAATGGCTTTCAACTGCTGGCCGTGGAAGATCTCAGATCCAAGCTTTTCCGTTATAGGGACTCGAAGTTTCTCATGCTCGGTCTTCGCATAGTTGGGCATTCCAAATGCGTTGCGAAGAGGCACCCATCGTGTGAGATCTGCTTCTTCGAGGGAAGCTGAATGCCCAAGAATCTGATCTAGAAGTGCTGGTGAGAAGACAATGTTGTGCTTTGCTCCAGCAGTGTTGTATGCAACAATGTTTGTGATGGAGGACTCTCTGATCAGCATTAGTTATAAGATTTCGCTTCAGTCTTAGTGCTCGAGAGATCTAACCTAACAGCTTTCAACCACTGCTCTCCCCCAAAGAAAACATTCGTCCAATGCCTGAGGCTGGGGATCCAGTAAGGGAGCTGTTGTACCCTCCTCTTCCCATCTTTTGTGCTGCCGCCATTGCTATTGCGTCCTGACAAGACTCTCGTAACAAGACAGCTCCAAACAACGGCTATAGAAATCTGAAGCCAAGTTTCCGAAGTTTTCAACGCGGATGGGATATGATCTAGGATCTGCTGGTAGGCGTTGAAGTACCGTAGAACAAGTAGAACGAGCGGACTGATGGTGAGGGCAAGGCATGCTGGATAGAATAGTCGTCTTATAACTCCATTCGACGCGTGTACCCCCAGGAAGACGCTCTTTGAAGATACCATCTTGTTCGAATGACCGCTAAATCCGGAGCGTACTGCACCGACACGGAGTTGTGAATGATTGGCACACCAGTACCGACAATGGCTCTTACTGTGACGAACCAGGATGCTCTCTAGATAGCGAATGACGTCTTAGAGAGCTCTGCTATCAGGTCACGTATCTGAAAAATGCAGTCGGATCTTACTCCGCCGCACTCGGGACTCCAGTATGATGGTGTTGAAAGCTGAATGGCAGAAGTTCAGCGCTAGCACAGGCACTGTAGCATTCTCGAAGGACGCTAGAAGATGTTCCGTCTCGCGTGGACTGCCTCTTCCGCGCTAGGCCGCAGTCCTAGCACTCCCAAAATAACCCGCTCTTGACCACAAGAAGATAATTGTAGAGGTACTGAGGAGGAAAGTGGTTGCGAAGAATTGACGGAGTCCAGATTATTCAGCTCCGAAAGCTTGTGTCTACGCCCTTTGCTCTTACTCGCTTGCAGCCACCAATCAGCGTCACGGTAAGCCGTGATTCACAGGCGCAGGCTTCCACAAAACTGATAATTCTGCAGCAAAAATTGGCGATTAGCAAAGCGCGGAAACAAGTGACTTGTTTGCGTATATCAGATCGCATGCTACGTTCTGCGTCATGGATCCTAATCAAAACCAGCAGACCTTCAATCTGAACTCCAACTCCAACCCACACCAATACGTCTTCAATACGCCAAGAGCGCCATATCAAGGGCAGCCTGAGAGTTCTTTACAACAGCAACAACCACTACCGCAGTTCGAATCTTTCCCGCAACCTCAACCGTCCACGCAAAGTTCACTTCACCAGACTCTCCAAAGTAATCCTCACGATCCCTACAAGAACAAAACGATCCACAATCTACCTTCGCGCGACCACGTGCGCAGCTTCTTCTCTGGGAACTTCATTCAGAATATCAAGCATCTTGACATGGCGCCCACATCTGCGGTACCCAGCCAGCTGAACTTCATCACGGGCAACAAGAATAAGCTTGCCGAAGTCCAAGCAATCCTCGAGGGGGTAATCGAATTGCGGAATCAGAATGTAGATTTGGTAGAGATCCAAGGCACGGTGGAAGAGGTCACGAGAGATAAGGCAAGGAGGGCCGCTGAGGCTGTAAGTATCATCTCAAAACCAAGAGCATCGTGGGACTACTATAAGATTCCAATGTATACTGATACAACTCACAGATCCAAGGCCCCGTACTAGTCGAAGACACATGTCTCTGCTTCAAAGCCATGAACGACTTGCCGGGACCTTACATGTAAGCACCTCCCTCTGCCTCTCCCGTTCCATACCATGTTCCTTTCTACATCCCTCTATCCTTTCCGATTCTCTTTTCCCATCCTTTGCCACTCCTGTAGTTTCTCTTCGCTCCAAAGCTTAATACTCATAATAACAGAAAATGGTTCATGCTCGCCCTCGGCCCCCTAGAACTCCACCACATGCTCGACGGCTTCGACGACAAAAGCGCCCAAGCCGTCTGCACATTCGCATACTGCGAGGGTCCCGGCCACGAGCCCGTGCTCTTCCAGGGGCGAACAGATGGCAAGTTGGTCGCGAGTCGGGGCCCTACTGTCTTTGGTAAGTGGCCAAGGATATAGTATAGAGTCCGGAAAGAGAACGTGATGCTGACAAGATGTAGGGTGGGACAGCTGCTTCGAGTACGGAGGGACTGGACAAACATACGCCGAGATGGAGAAGAGCGAGAAGAACAAGATCAGCCATCGGGGCAAGGCGCTTGACAAACTCAAGGGGTGGCTTGCGCGGAGGGTGGATGTGTAGACGTCCTCACCCGCCTTCCCCTTGCTGTTCCCTTTTCAATGCGTTCAGTGTTTGTATACCCAGCCTCGTAACACCCATAGATCCATCCCCCCTCTAGACAGACAAGAAGAACCAAATCCCACATTTCGCCAAACGCCACGCTAATCGACTTTTCCCTTTCCTGATCCCATCCCTCCCATCCTCCCTACCACCCTCTCACCCCTCAATCTTCCTCCTCCTCCCCTTTTTCTTCCCCCTCCCTCCCCCTCCGCCACTCCCCAACCCACCTCTCAACCCTCTCCACATTCCCCTCAACATCCTCCACGCTATCGCTCCTCAACTCGACCACAATCTCCTCCCTATACGACTCGCGCGCCTCATCGAGCAGCACCTGCATGATCTCGCTATCCATATTCTCGTCCAGCTTCTTGCCCTTGTAGCCGCGCGCCGTAAGGCGGTCGTACAGCGTCGTCGAGTCGCAGCGCAGCACGAGCACGAGGTCGATCCAGCGCTCGGGAAAGAGATCGCAGGCGTGCCAGTCGAGGATCACGCCGCCGGTGGCGGAGAGGGAGGTTGATTCGAGGTGGTCGAGGAGCTGCGAAGAATCGTGTTAGTCTGACTCTGACTTTGAGTGGGGTTGGGTAGAGTAGGGTAGAGTAGAGTAGAGTGGCGTAGAGTGGAGTGGAGTAGGATAGAACGAACCTTATCCTCATCCACAACCCAAGCCCCCGTCTCCGCATCCTTGCCCTCATGGAACCCCTCATCCTTGACTATCTGGTTCACAGACACATGTCTGAAGCCCAGGTTGCGCGCCAGCTCTTCTGCGTGCGTCGTCTTGCCCACGCCCGGCGTGCCGGTAATCACGATGTTCGGATTCTTGCGCGCCATTGTCGTGTGCGCGAGTCGTATTGTGTGTGGTTCGCGGATTTGGGAGATTCGGGACCAGAGGATTGGGTCGGTAGTCTTGGGGAGGTAGTGGACGGGTTTGGTACAGATCTGGATCGGGGTTGGGGTTGGGGTTGGGAAGTTGGTGATGAGGTGCGTAGACTCGTGTAGAGCTTCGTAATTTCGTAGTAGGATCAATGCGCAATTACGTATCCGTATGCACCGTGCAAAGTAACCCAAGTCCCTATCCTATTCCTTTATCACGCGTCTCAATTCGTCCTCTACCCTCATCCCGTCAAATAACCCCAACCCCAACCCCAAATCCACCCAAAAAAATTCCCAGCCCGAAGTTCACCCCCCACCTTCCACGCCCAACGCCACAACCACGCCACACCTCCTCAGCGCTAACCCTCTTCCACTGCTAACACTCCAGGATTCCACGGCTGGTACCCGGTCCATGGAACCATCATGGAAACTTGTGTGTAGATCCGGGGTTACCCGAAGCGGAAGGCGAAAGGCGGAACGGAGCAGAGGACCGGGGACGAGGCTGTATGGCAGGCAAGTTATCCGACCACCCAACCTATGGACAACACTAGAGTACTTCGTATACGCGGTTTCGAGCAAAGTGTCACTGTCCTAGCCAACACACTGTTTGATTTCCTATCCGCGGTGAATAGCAAGCATAATATAACAGAGAGCATCTCCGTAGACCTAGAGAGACAATGTACACGTAGTGTTCAGGTGCTTGATGGGATCGTCATGCCCAGTAGCCTCAAAACGCGAGGTCATGAGCCTCGACGACGATCACTACACGATCATGTGCACAGCAAAAAAACGAAGGCAGATCAAATCAATCAATCATGCAATCCCGTGTCCAATTCTAACGACTACGCTAACCCATCCTACTCGCCGCAAAACACTTTTTGCTAGAGAAGAAGAAAGCTAGACGCCTTCATTTCGCAATTCACGCGCTTTCAAAAATACAAGGAACCGCCTCCAAAAGAAATTAACAAGACCCCTTCGCATAGCGCCAGCCCGATTAAGGGCCCCTTACATATTCATGTTAGGGTACCTCGTGTGTGTGCCTGTCTGGTAATGAGATGAGTCGATCCGGGAATGCTTGAGATAGAGCAGAAGAGTCATCTGTTTGTTTGATGGATGGGAATAGGATAGCTAGTTCGATGCCTCCGTCTCGTCTGATATCGGGAAGGTGATGCCGTATGGAGACACTTGGGGAGCGAGAGGGAAATTAAGGAAACCAGTCGGGTCGTCGCATACTATGCCCGACAGCCGTGAAGCCACCAAATGTATCTTGATGCCGGCATCTAGATCGAAACAAACAAGCCGAATACCTTCTAGCTAACAACAGCGGGTCCGTGAAGATGAAGTCGTTCAGCTCTGCTTGCACTCAGCAGCCTCCTGCTTGGGTTTTGTGCCATCGTTCTGGGATAAAGTCAGAAACGCGATCAACTACTATGGCATGTTCTATACCTCGTCGTCTGACTCCTCATCTTCATCCCGGTCGTCGCTGAGCTCGTCTTCATCCTCATCGTCCTCGTCCTCGAACTCACCCTCGTCGAAGTCTTCGATATTCTCATACTGCAGAGCCTCGCCGGTGAACCAGTCGATGGCGCGCGGGATGAGCTTCTCTTTGATGTCTTCGCCAAGCTGGTAGTCGAGTTCAAGGCGCTCCTCGATGTCCGAAGACGCCTCGTCCTCGTCTGTCGGAGGCTTGGGCGGGTCGAAGAAGTTGAAGAATGACTCGGTAGGTACGGTCTTCTTCACCACACGGGTCTGCTTTGTGTCTGAGATTCTGTTAGCTACCTCGCTAGTGGTGATGTTATCAAGTGTTAGACATACTCTTGTTGCGCTGCTTCTTGCTCTCAACGCGAACCGTCAGATCCTTGCCCTGTTTCCAGTTGATCTTGTCACCCTCAGCATGGTCGTAGATGAAGTCGCCACCGTAACCGTTCTCCTCCTGGTAGAAATATGTCTTGGTGATGGTCTTGTTCTCAAAGTACTCGTTCTCGGTGAACTCGAAAATCAGACGGAAGCCTGGTCGGTCGAGGTACTCCATGCGGATATCAGTGAGAGACTTCAGTGCAACCTCGTCCCGGTCGGTGATCATCTCAGCGAGCGAGATCTGGTTCTTCATGGCGCTCAGCCAGAATTCTGGGATGCCCTTGACATCGGCACCCTCATCCTTGTTGAGCTCCTCCTGAGCAGACTCCTCATCATCCTCATCGTCCTCGTCTTTGGTCTCGCCAATCTTGATCTGCTCCTCGCTTGGCTCCGAAGCGCCGTTGACGATCTTTGCGCGGTTCTCGTACAGCGGTGTGAATTTGGCGAAATACTTCTTCTCCAATTGGAGGACCTCTTCTTGGAACTCGGCCTCGAGCTTGGAGTGGTCCTTCTGGATGCCCTTCAGGCCCGCAACTCGGCGGCGGACCGAGGCAGGGAGGGACTCGATGTATCCACTTGACCGGCCCACCAAGGTACCTAGCTTGGCCTGCATCATGGACACGAGCGCGGGGTTTGCAGCGAAGATGCCAGCAGCGGCGCGCTCCATCTCCTCTGTGGGCAGACACGTTGAATCAGCGGTCAAACTCGCAGAGCCGCGGTTGCGCGGGGTCAGAGGGGCGAACACAAGAAAACGCAGACTTACCCTCCTTGATGCTACCAACATTGGGCGGTTGGGCGCGCGACGATATGGGTGCAGCATTCGCAGGTGTGTTTTGGGGGGTTCTGGGGGGCGGGGCGTGGTGGTTAGCTACACTGGCTGCGATGAGGGTTGCGGTCATGGTCGAGGAAGCAAAAATGGGTGCTGCGGGGTAAATGTCTACTTACGGGGCGGTCATGGAGTCCGTCTTCTTATTGCGGATGGGCTCGGCCATGGTAGCGGTTGAACAGAGGGCGGGCGTGTGAGTGAGGGGGATGTTGAGTGCGGTGTTGTTTGTTGGAGAGGCCCCAGGCGTTCTTGTCTGCAGAATTGTTCGGCGGTTGAGCGAAGGGAAGCGGCGCTAGCTGTGCGTAGCTCGAAACAGCCTAGCCCGCCGGTGCTCTGATGTAAACGCCGCAGAAAAAGTGGCTCTGTTGTGAAAGAAAGGCGATCGTCGTGATGGCACGAGGAATTGACGTCGAGGGTGGGCTGCGGGCATCGCTGCCTTCTTACCGCTCCTTTTCTACTCGGGTGTCTGCTTGGTGGCTGCACGTGTTTCCATCCACGGAGCTCCACGCCGCAGCGTGCCACTGCAGTCACGACTCATCGTTCCTCGACGGCGAATGCATCTAAAATTTCTTGCAAAGACTTTGCCAACCCCGGCCGTTGCTCATGGTATGCTACTAATAATACAAGCCTCTATCTTGTCGCCAGTCAGCCGTAACCGTGGCTACGTATCTAATGCTGGTATCGAAACTCCATGTCCCCTGCGCCACGCATACCTTCTAGAACAAAGCGGAACCACCAAGAAAGCATCGGAGAGGCCGCTATCGCCATCGCGCTCAACCTAGCCCCACAAATAGACAAGGCGCGTCTTTGAGTCAACAGTGTTGAGACGTCAGCCGAAAATTGACTACCTGTCCCCGTCGATAGCTGAAGCAAAGGCCGCTGAACGAGATCCACCTGGCAAAATATCTAGTGCTGCTTTCAGCGATAACGAAACATTACCTCGACCATCCGTCTTCAGTAATTCTGAATACGTCTCAGACGTCGCGTTGCTAGGGCCGCTACACCTGCAGAAAGTGCGCCGATGAAAAGACAGACCGCAATCGCGTTCGGCCCGTCTGTAGAATGATGCTCGTCCGGGTGGGCTTCCTTGGCCAGCTCGGGGCTCTTGCCTGGTTCTAGTATAGAGAACACGCACCAGGAAATGAAGGTGCCTACAAATTGCGGCAAAGTGGTATAGAGATTCATAATCCCCAGATACGCACCGGAGCTCGCACCTGTCGAGCCATGGGATTCCTCAGCACTTTGGTTGAGGTGCAGCTGCGCTGGTGACTCGAGTTCAATCGAGTTGCGTGTCATATGGCCATACGAGTGGCTGTTGGGCTGTGAAAGGCGGTTGATCTCCACACCGAGGAACGTGAACGGAGCCCAGCAGCTGATGGCCCAGGAACTGCCAGATGTCAGTATATACAGCTCAGCAGGATGAAATGACTGACACTCCGCAAGCTGCGACAATCAGAGTCGCACTTCGCAGTGACTGGACGAAAGGTGCCATTATCATTGAACCAGCGAAGATACAGTGGGACGCAGTCCATGCAGTCAGGAGCGACGGCTTGTATTTCTCCACTTCGATCACAAATGACGCGATGCTTGCTGGAGGACGCGGTGTGAACCCAGGAGCATCCTCCTGGGGGCTTTTGACGAGCCAAGGCAAGACGACGGACATGACGAAAGTGATGATGGAGAAGGCAATCAGTGCAGTCGAGCCGATCCGACCAACCTGGCCTGTGATGTCCTCGCTTGCCTTGACTTCTACAGGTGCGTCAAAACGTAGATAAATCTCGCCTACCCACGTAGTGCTGTAGAAGAGGAACGGAAACCATCCTGTGCTCTGTTAGTCATGTGCGAGCAGACAGGTATCTAAGTACCCACCGATCCATGCCCAAAACTGAACAAAACAGATGGCAGCAATTCCCTTCGGCAGGTTCATGGCCTTGTTCGCAATCGTCGAGAGCACCTGCATAGGGCCCTGCTCTTCCTCTTCGTCTTTGCCATTGCTGATTAAAACCCTCTCCGTCACAGAGTAGGAGGTGACTCCAATAGTAAGACAGAGTGTCAGCGCAGCCACAGCTGTTAACTGCTTGAACTGCGTGTCTCCTAGCATGGTTCCGAATATCTTCCCGAGGTCAACGGCTCCAGCTCCGTACCCAACCAAAGATCCTACCGCGACCATCCTACTCGCCCAGCTGCTTCCCGTCTGTTGCTTTGGTATAGGTAGCGTATCCACAACCAGCCCTCTGCAGCTCCCTTGGACGGCGTTGATAGCGAAATCGATGCCATAGATACTGAACACTGCGAGCGCAATCGTGGCCTCCCTCACAGCCTCCTTCTCGGTCACGAACATTTGCACGACTTCCTTCGTCCAGCCCAGCAGCAGCAAAAACATGGACACGAGCACTGTTCCTCCCAGCATGAACGGTCTCCTGCGGCCCCAGCGACTCTTCGACCGATCAGCGACGACTCCGACGATGGGCTGCATTATGAGGCCGCTCAAAGGCCCTGCTAGCCAGACCAGCGAGATCTTCGATTTGGTGAGACCGAGTTCGAGGAGGTAGGGCGTGCAGTAGGTCATCTCGACGTTCCACGTGAATCTGCGATCATATCAGTGGCTGTCCAAGATAGGGTGTGGAGACACCATACTGCAGCCCGATGAGTGACGCTGTCAAAAGTGCCATGCGCATCGACTCCGTCGAGCCCTTCACCTTGGGCGTGCCCGTCCATTGCGCACCGTGGACCATCTTCCTCCCCGCCTTGTCGCCAGGTGTCGAATCCGGAACTCGAGCGCGTGCCTGCTGTGGATGTGTTCACGGGCGCATTGGGGCTGGTACAATCTCTCGGCTCTCGGTTGGAAGGTTAGTATCTCACAGGAACAGACGAGTGAAGGAGCAGACTGCACGATCTGGGCCGGTGAATTTGTTTTATTGCAGGCTATTCGAGGGCGCAGGGCTGTAAGGGGACTCGCAACGTCAGCTTGGACATGGCTTGGCTAACGTTGCGCGCAAGATAGGGTTGCCGTGCCGCAGTCTCCAATTTCGGCTAGCGCCTTGGTCTCAACATCATGGCACGGGCCCCAGAGGCATCCCGACCTCAGCTCCGCCAGATCGGTTCGGGAGCAGCTGAGCCGATTTATCACTCCTGCGACATTTGCTGCGATTAGATATTTCCCGCATCGTATAACGGTCCTTTTCCACGGTTCACTGGGCTCGACGACAGAGACTTCCACATGTTGACAATCCTGTCTGCTGCGTCGTGAGACAGGCGTTGCACGGCACGTACGCGTGTACTTCGTCATCCTCATCCGCGCTCTCCACATTACCATCCGCTTTCCGTCTAGGCACTTGGCTCTAGGCTTCTGGGAGGTTGCTCCTGCGCGCCAGAACACATTACGCTTTTCTGGAATGTCTAGTCAAGTTGGAAGTTTCAATTACGTTATCGTTGATCGCGTGGACTGGTAAGGAACAGCATCAGTGGGGACCAGAGTATGTACGAAATCGGACTCAAAAACCATCAATCGGTTCATGCGCATCCTAGTTCTCGGAAAAGAAGTTCTCCAAGTAAACCAACCTTGGTCGGTACCATGCTCCATATCATCCATTCCTGTAGTGCACGCAGAGTTATCTACAATTTAACATCACGCCTTCAGGAGATTCAAGCTAGGCAACGAAGTTCCGACGAGTTTTGTACGAAGACATCTTATAGTATTAAGCATATGCAGGTATCCCTCTCGTCGCCGCTAAAGATTGCAGTACAGGCGGCTCTTACAGAGTTTTCTTGTTGGCTTGCAAGAACCACCGCCCTGGAATCTCACCGGACTTGGTCATACCACACCCAATCACACATCCAGCCGAGCCACCACCTCGAACACGTCCCACGTGGGTTCCCAAACCACACCGCGGCCCTAAAGATTGCAGTACATTCTTTAATCCAGCATGGCGGTCCCTGGCCTGGGGAGGCATCGGAATAACCCTGGTAAACCTGCCAGAACGTGACCGTGTGACTCCCAAGGGCTGCCTCGACGCTACAAGCTATGAAGTGCAGTCTAAGTATGGAGGTATACACGTAAACGATCCGAGACGAGCATCTAATGCTGTGAACCTGTGATCTACGGGCTCTCGCTACATAGGGTAGCCGGGCATGCTGTACATATGTACATGGTATCCGAGTATTTGTATTCAACACAACTCTTCACCGGCAGCACTTCTTGAACAAGCCAATGTTCGAAGCGCCTGAGTTACGTGATCTCCCAATCCGCCCCCCTCAAATGTACCTTACGTAGGTAAAGGATCATCTAAACTGCTCGGCTAGGCTAATGATTGCAGTGCACTTCAGCTGCCCCCAGCGAAGAAGGTCACGTATGAATATCACAAGCATACTGACCGGTCATACCTACCAAATCAATCAAGTGTTGGTAGAAGGGAGCAGATCTCGGGGGATGTGGAAATTTGGCCCCATGTACATGGTCTCGTGTTGCAATTGCCCAGACGATGATTGCAACGTGCTACAGGTCTTATCCATTTCCCAGCCTCCTCGTTCACCAAGGCCGGGTCTCAACTCTTGCCACATCCACGCACCGTCTCTGCTGACCCTCAGGACCACTTCATTCATCCGGCAGCATGACAGCCGCACTCACCACGACCTTCAGTCCGCCTTCGCAATGCACCACCGACATATATTTCGTGCCGTGGTATACTAGTGGTTACTATTATTACGTTCTTGGGGGTCAAGACTACAGTAGTTGTCTCCCGGCCTCATTCACGCCCACTTCGGAATTTTTCTACACGCCGGGCTTGCATTGCCCACATGGGTACTCTGGAGCCAAGACCGATAGTGTTAGTGTAGGAGATGAGTTAGCTACCATCATTACATGTTGTCCCAGGTCAGCAAGTCCATCACGTCTGAACGGCATTCACCACGCAGTATACATGTATGTAATGCTGACGCTAAGCTTGCGGTATCCAGCGGATTCTCCATCCAAGACGGAAACAGCCACTCTTACCCATGGATAGCCACTCTAGGCTGCTTCTCCGGGATCTCGTCATCCGTCGATCTCTCCATCACGGCTGTCTCCTCCTCCATGGGCCTCGCTCGTGTTACAGCTGGAGCTGTCAATGCTTATAGCGTCCAGCTCAGATTTCGAGCTGTGGATCTCATCGTGAGTCAGTTCAAGGGGGATACCTAACACTATGATATGGATCAATTCGTCTGACACCCATTGACATAGTCTACAACAACATCATCAAGTACCCCTTCAACAACCGCAACCACAAACACACCATCCCCCACCTCCATGCTAAGCACCACCATTCCTCCAAGCACCGCTCCCACCACAACACCAGGCACAACAGGCACAACGAACATAAGCCTATCCGCAGGTGCAAAAGCCGGCATCGGCGTGGGCAGCGTTTTCGGTGTCGCCCTGGTCGGTGCACTGATCTACCTCGCATGGACCATCCGTCGAAGCAGTCGAGATCGTCGTTCGGATCCCGCCCAGCCCCACGACGCAAAGATGCCGGATACGGGACCTGGCCCAGGCAACACGATGCCGTATACGCAGAGCTGGCCGGACGCGCAGAGACATGAGTTAGGCGACCCTGGATCGTACACGCAGAGACCGGAGCTAGGGTGAGAGTAGGGATGGATATACGGGGTAAGTCCACAATATGTTTATCTGACGCCTGAGTTGTAGGAAGAGAAGCTCCATGCAGGCACAGAAGGAGTAGTAGTTTTGATAAACTTGCTTCATGTGCACGACGGGCCTAATGTCTAAGCAGTCATTTGATAGATACTAGTGATATGCATATGCGTCATAAACTTGAGCATACAATCAAATCACACGTTACTATGCAACTACACGTTCCAGACTATACATCCATACCTACAACACTCCCAGAACAAAACGTAAAACCCGTATGGCCTACACTTTACCCTCTATCTATCTACATGTGATCCTTAGACCTGCTCAGCGAGGCTAGAAATTGCAGTGCACCGGGCGTACTCTGACCTGAACCAGACCTCTATCTCCCTACTCAGGGCGTAGTCTGACATGCATATGCATGTGCATACTGTTCAGCAGCGTACTAACCGGTCTAGGCAGCAGCATACTCTTCTCCCCCGGGCTAAAGATTGCAGTGCACTCCAGTCACGTTACCCGCCCATAGCGGCCCGGGGCCTGACTTCAGCCTCATGCAACTTCTTCTATTAGGCCTAGTTCTAACTGACTCTGTCGTTTATAACTAGTAAGGAGCAACAACCTTTCTCCAAGACCTCCAGATCCACGCAATCCTTCAACACACCTGCTACTGGTCAAGAAGGAAGAGAACACGTCTATAGATACATTCTGTACTTAAGACGATGTTACGTGCCTCGGAACGAGGTCCATCAATCACATCTGCTAACCTGTATTCCATAAACCATGTCACGTCACGTCACGACACGACACGACATACGCAACATAGCTTTCATCAACTCTCCAGTAACCAGTCTTCAGTCGACAAACAACAATTTCAGAAGAACAAATCCTCTCTCAGTCCTATTCCAAATTGATCCACTCTGTCCTGTCCTGTCCTGTCCTGTTCTGATCTGATCTATTCTGTCCTATTCCGCCTTTCCCAATTCTCGTTTGTTCTCTTCCATCCCGCTCTGTTCCCCCAAATCCCATTCACATACAAGACCAACACCAGATACACCACGCCACGCCACGCTATCTACCACCCAGTCTGACGATCAACTCCACCGAATCTACAAATCTCCACATAGCCAGCAAGTCGCCCGCAGCCGACAATTTGTCAAGGACGTAGAGTGAGAGATTGAGTGAGTGAGTGAGTGACCAAGGACATTAGCCTAGGAACAGTAGATAAGAAGGACAAGAACAGAAAAAGAAGAAAAAGCGCACGCCCGTGCGCGACCCAAAGGAAATCCGAAAGTCGCAATCCGATCCGAGACTCCATCAATTCCATTCCATACCCATACCATACCGCAATGCATCCCAATCCAATCCAAAAAGAATAAAGTAGAAAACGCCAATCTTGCACCCCATCCACCATCCCTATCCCCATCCCCATCCACATCCACATTCCACCCATCCCCCTCACACTCACGCAACATAAAAAAGCTTCATAGCCTGCAAAACCCTCTTCCTACAAACCGGACAACTCTGCACCTGCTTCGCACACCCGAGACAAGCCACGACATGACCGCAATCGTAGAACACCGCATCCGCGACTTCCTCCCAGCAGATGCGACACAGGCGCTCCGTCTCCTGCGCGTTCTTCCAATGCGTGACGCCCTCGCCGAACCGCTTATCGTGTTTCCACCCGCCCACGTACGTGTTCCCCGTCGCGGCCTCGACGTACGTGCCGGACCCGTGCTGCTGGTTCGCCACCCAGTCGCCGTCGTACGTGTTGCCGTTCTGGAACGTGTGGAAGCCGTGGCCGTGGCGCTGGCCGAGCCGGAACTGGCCTTCGTACGTCGAGCCGTCGTGGTAGATGAGGGTGCCGTGGCCGTGGCGGTAGCCGTTCTTGATTTCGCCGCGGTAGAATTGCGCGGAGAATTGGTTTTGCGTAAAGTGGCCGTTGAGGCGCGATGGGAAGTTGCGGGCTAGAGCGCGGAATGCGAGGTACGGCTGGACGTCTGCGAAGAGGGCTTGGGCCGCTAGCGAGTTGCGTAGCTCGTCGGAGATTGGAGCGAATGCGATGATTATGGTGGTATTGTGGAGGCCGTTATGTACAAAGGACCGCCGAAGCCGGATTGGATGTGTTGTGGACAAGTCATCCTCCTCGACTAGTTCAATCTTCTTATCTTGAGGTAGACCAAGGATCGTTGATACAGTGGTATCAACCCTTGCAGACTTTAGCGCGATATGAGAACCTCTCGATTCGAGTGTCTGTGTTTCGGGGTCGAAGAATTTGAGGAAAAAGTAGATCTCGTCTGGCGGAGGGGCGGGCTGAGAGGGCTCTGGGGCAGCTGGCACAGGTGGGACTGGTTCGATAGGAAGATCGACGGGAGGTGGAGGGGGTGGAGGTAAGTTGTCCTGCGTTCCGCCCATTTCTGTGTCGAGCGGAGTGGATGAATTGGCGACAAGCACATCGGCAGGCGGTGGATCAGCTGCAGGAGCCGCATCTATGGCAACCTCAACCTCAACCTCGACCATTGCAGTGTCAGTAGTACCTAAAGCTCTCTCGGCCGGGGGAGGCGGCGTCAAGTGTTGTTGCGCTTCCGGCGATTGCACCTCAGGCGATGCCGTTCCGTTTGAAGCCATTCCTTCTTCTGGCTCGTCTGGCTCGTCCGGCTCGCTCATGGGCGTGTCCTCCGATTGAGGTTCCGGGGCGGGAGGAGGCGGAACCGTGGTCTCCGATGAAGAACCGGCGGTGGTGGTTTCTGATGGCTGTGTGCCTGCTTCTTGTTCAGTCCCAGCTTCTTTTGGCTCTTCCTTCGGGAGTTCTGGAAGATCAGCTACGTCAACAATATGTATCCAGATTCGATGCGATGACCATGAGTACGGAAAGTCTTTGAGAACCCAGTCCTTAGATGGGTCGGTGTAATGATCGGTGCTGCCGCTGGAATACTCAATATTCCCGGTGCCTAGGAGATTTGGCCGCGCATATGATCCCCGTAAGGTGTCCAGAAACCAGAATTTGATTTGCCGAGGGTCTTTGATATCCTTGACATGTTCGACAAGTTTGTCACGAATCTCCTTGCGTCCGTCTGTCGCCAACAGTTTCACTGCGAACGCAAAATCCGACCGTCCGGGTAGCCATCTCGCATCGTAAGCGTCAAAAGTCCCAGGTCCTTCATGGGCTGCGTATGCTCTCGAGTCTATGACATGGAATTCACGTTCTTGTGGGGGCGACGAATCAGACACTGGCTGTGACTGCATTTCGCTGGCTGGATCCTGCTCTTCGCCTACGCCTGGAGATGGAGAGATAAGGCGCGGAACAGGAAGTGACTGCTGCTTCTCGACCTCGGACCGGATCCACTCGGGCACCTCCCATTGCTCAGCGTCGACTTGCGGTACCAATGCAGTCTGAGCAACATCGTCTCGAACATACATGGCTATATACGCCACGGGCTCATTTCCAGTGACCTTTCCAGAACCGGATTTGCCTTCGTGGGCACCGAGGGCTTCTCGTTTGGTCAAGCACTTCACTATATTCTCTTCTTTGCCGTCCGTATAGTCGTACCATCTGGATCCCGGCCCCTCTGGACGGAGAATTGGGTGATAGATATAAGACTGAAGCGTCTGCTTGTGAACTACGAAGCCGAATAAGGTGTAAAATTCGCCTTGTACGGATAAGTGATCATCCATAGTCACCTTGTTGAGCACTTTGACGTACGATCTCGACGCTACATCGAAATCTTGGCGTTGCAACTCGATTGTTAACAGTTCAGGTAACGGCTGGGAGGGGTCCGTCAAGTCTGTAGTCTTGTTGACAGCCTCTTGAAGAGTACCCATTCCCACGACAGGTATACGATAACTAGGAGTGCCAAGTGTGTGATCTCTATTAGGCCCAAAAAGTGAGAAGAGACTGTCGGCGTGCGGGGTTTCCTTCAGCTCATGCTCCAGCTTGAGACGTAGGATTTCCCAGAGTTCCATGACATCGAGTTTATCAAGCCTATCGTGCACGCCGTACCAGTCTAATGCGTCCAAGACATCGTCTAACGCCACGGGGCCTGTGCCAGGAGCCACCTGGGTGCGAAGCATATACAGGACCTTCTGGAGCGCACCAAGCAATGGTTTCGGTTGGCTGAAGGGCTGTTGTTCAGGATCAGGCAGCTTGAGTCGGTATAAGAATTGTCGAAACGGCTTGAACAGGAGCCAAGGCGCAATAGCGGAAATCATGTTGCCCCCGGGCGAGCCGGCACCCTCGCCTAGCGTGAGTGACTGGAGTCCGGTCATGGCAAAACTATCCCAAGGGTTGTCGCGATTGTTGGGGTGCTCCCATAGGCAGTTCGTCTCGTCTTCAACGATGCGAATATACCCCGTAAATGCAAGTTTGTCGTTGCGAAGAAGGGCTTGGCGCTGACCGCGCATTCGGTGTGCAATGTCATAGTATGGTCCATGAAACCTAGTCCAGCCCCAATCGGGAGAGCTGGTGCAAAAGCGATGCAGGCAAGTCCTCGAGTAGTTCACCCGAGGTTCATCCGGGTTATACAGGACAACAGACACCTGTGCAGCGATGCTCTTCCGCTTTGGGATGGACTTGGAATCGAGTAGCGGTAGCGGAGCATGCTGAAACTCGACATTCTCGGGTGGCGCGGAAGACTCTGATGTCGTCGGTTTCGGCTCGAGCCCAGCGGCGAGGGTATCCTCTCCGTCTGCCTTGGGAGCGTCCTCGCCTTTTTGCGGCGCCTTCTTTGCCGCCTTGTCGACCACGCTGAGGCACTCAACGTAAATGCTGAGGTAGTCTGAGTCATTCCCGCGAGGGTAGAATTTGATCTGCCACTCGTATCCTCCGACATTGACAGGCGGAGACTTCATTACAAGATCGCGGTTTGGCTTCTCCTTGGTCCCGTTGTAGCTGTCGATAGCCCAATGGATGCGACCGCTGGCCCCAGCAGTGTACTCGGGCTCCTCCAGCGGCAAGAACGCCTTCTGTTCCCAGTGGTCGTGATCCAGCCCGCTGACTTCTACGCCTGCCTCGATTTCCTTCAGCTCGGCCTCATCAGGCGAGGAAGTGTCTTCCGCGATTGGATGCCATGGCTGCTGGCCATCGTCTTCGTCCGAGGAGTCTGAATCGGAGCGGATTGGTTCGGGAGGGGGTGGTGGCTGTATGCTGGAATCCCCAGGCGGAAGCTCCACTGGTGGGACGCTCTCTCCCTGCGACTGTGCATTGTTAGCAGAGTCCGTCTGTGGCTCCTCGCCTGCGACATACCTCATCATTGTCGGCAAAGGGTGCAGGCGGGTCGTTGCTGCTTGGATCTATCTCCGGGGATACGCCGTTTTGGGCGGGAGAGCTTGGTGTGATGGCAGGAGCTGCTGGTGGGTCAGCTGAGGGATTGGGTTGCACAAGACCCTGGCTGCTGTCGGGCGTGGTGTCCATGGCGTCCTCGTCTACGGCGGCGACCTCTACCGCAACGCTGGCGGGCGGCGGCGATGGAGAGGCTGCCCCGCTTGCGTCTGGTTCCGTGTGCCCGTTTGCCAGACCCTCCGAGTCCTGCATCAGCGCGTCCTCTTCCCGGTCGTGGTTCTGGCCCGTGGGCGGCAATGTGGTGGAGGTGCTCATGTCGACGTCGTGGGCGGGCTGCGGGGGCGAGGCCAAGGGTGTATGCGTGTGGTGTAGGTTGCCCGGGGACTGCGGCGGGCTGGAGAAGGAGGGAGGAGATGGTGAACGCTGTCCGAACAAAAGCGGCGGCGGCTCGACGTTGGCGGCGGATGTGGTGACACTCATTGCGGGCGTGTTAAGTGAATGCGGGTATATATGGTTGCAGATGAAGAGCGTGAAGCAATAGTGGCAGGAGGCCGACCAAGCAGGCGGCCGACGCTCGAGGCGCACGAGAGAGAGGTCGGTGAGAGCTTGCAGCTGCGGCAGGCGGGAAGCTGCGGGCTTAGCTTCTTATCGTGAGGCTTGAGCTTAGCGATTGCAGCAAGCTCCGTGGTTGAGTCGCAGATGAGGTGATCGTGGGCTGTTTCAAGGGGGGCACTGGGGGGAGAAGCTCGAAGACGAAGATGGCACGACTCGAGGCTGCAAAATGCTGCATTATTATACCGACTCGGACCTGCGCTGCTGCCTTTCACAACCTCCGATGCAGTACGGAGTAGTGAGGCGAGGCGGTAAGGTTATCCCCACATGCACTAGGGCCGCCTGGGCAGAACGTTTCGACAGGCACCGCCATAGATCGAGCTCTGAAACGCAGCTCAGCTCAGCGCACTACGCACTGCGCCCTTCCCCGACCTCGCTGTGGCGGCGGACACCCTTCTGGTCGTCACACGAGGCTCTACACACATGCCCACTGCGGCCAGAGAGCACTTCCAGCTCGCTATGACATGTTTCGTGGTCGCCAGGCTGAAGCCGGCTCCACCTGTATCGGGTCTAGCTACGTATCCCTGTCCTACACTAGAGCACTTTGGCCGGGCGCTGGTCTGAGCTCTACAACGTGTTCGTGGCATCGGTTGCCGGATCGTGTCGAATACAACGCTACGCTGTCTCTGCCTGCTGTGTCTCCACCCTGGCAAAGGTCGAGGCTACAATCAACGGGAACACGACGGTTGCCTCCGCATACACCTTCACACTGTCGCCGTCTGCTTTGATCTTCCCCCAGCTCACTGCCTCGTCCGGCCGCGCCCCCGCATCGCTGCCGTCAAACTCCTGTGCCGTGTTGATGTACACTGCACTCTCGGCGCCGTTCCTCATCAGGCACGCGTTTGCAATGTGATGCTTCACCAGACCTCCACCAAGCACGATCATACCGACCCTCTTTGCTCGCACCGAGAGAGTGTTGATCTTGCGGATGTCCTCGACAATGTCTATCCGCAGCTGTTCCGGCGACGACTTGAACGTGTGAAAGTACAGCATGTCGCCGAGACTCCCATCCGTCAGGGCGGGACAGAAGACGGGAATGTCGTTCTTCCAGGCCCAGTAGTAGACTGATCTCTCATCGTTAATCTCTCTGCCCAGCCGATTGATGACCTTGCTGGGCGTCCAGTAGACAGGCTCTTCGGCCTTCTTGCTTGTCTCTTGCTCTTCCAGCATCTGCTGCAGGATGGGTACCACCCAGTCTTCAAAGGCACAGTAGTTGCTGTTTGGTACCACTAAGTTGCCGATTCTGTTCATGCCCTTCGCGCGGAGCCCTGCCCCTGGTGTCGAGAAGGCACCGAGATACGTGGGGGCCAGGCATTTGATGAAGTCTTCTTCCACCCCACCTGCGGTTGTGACAATGGCGGACACGTGCTTGTGCTGGACCAAATATCGGAGTGTTTCCCGCAGGCCAGATGAGATGAGGTTGGAGGTGTAGCCCAGGAATATGGTGGTCCGGTCCCCTGTTTCGGGGTGCCTCCACGCACGCTGCCACTCTGTCAGTAGGAAACATTAGGCGCATGAACACCGGAGAGACGGTGGTGTCGAAGGGCTGCTTCCGGCTAAATTGTTTCGAGCTTGCGGGACGTCCCAAGGGGTCATGGACAGACGGCGGCCTGTACGAAGGAGCTGGTTTCTATTGAAGAATACCCAACACCCATTCAGCCTCCACCCAAAAGGCTTTATTGGGCTTCGTTATACTTTACAGAAGTGCCTATACAGCATATAACGACGTTCGATAAAGGTGCCTAGGATATTCCTCAATAAAAACCAGCTCCTTCGTAGTTGCAGCCCGCGTTCAGCGCTCGCGGCGCTTTTCCCATTAGCAAGAAAGACTCACCATGTCGTTGACGATGCGCACGGCCTCGCCCACGGACGTGGCCTGGAAGCCCATGCCGGCCATGCCACGAACCAGCTCCGCGACGGTGATGTCGCGGCGGGCATAATCGTCAAAGTCTATGCCCTGCACTTCTCTGGCGCCCTCTGGAACAGGGTCGGATGGCTTGAGGACCGCATCAGTGGCGCCGGATGGAGCGTGAGATGCGGCGCTGTGATTGGCTGTCGCCATGATTCGCGATGCTGCGCAGACACGCAGCAGGAGACAGCGCTTCCGAGGCGACCGCGGTGCAGGCTGTCACCAGACAGTACGGGGCAGTACGGATGCGCAGGCCCAGCGCGCTGACAGCTGCTCGCGGCTCGCTGCGACGTACTGTAGTGGGCGGGGTCGCACAGTGTGCTATTTCTGCTGCCTTGGGTCCCGGCTGGGGTTGGAGATTTTACGAGACTTTACCTAGGGAGATGCGCGATCCGCCAAGCGGAAATTTAGGCGAAGACGCCGCAGGCAGGCTGGCGCTCCCCACGGGTCGATCGCTCACCCACACCTGAAGCATGACTGTGCGAGTCAACGCACATATCCCCACCGCCCGTTGGGCTTCTGTGTGACGGGCGGCCGTCGTCAACGAGACAGGCAGACAGGCAGACAGACTGGCTGCCCCCAGACGCGCGCCCAGGCCCCGCAGCGAGCGCACGGCAGCCCCCGCAGACGCAGGCACGCAAGACAGGCCGTGCTTCCACGATGCTTCCAACCGGGGCCTGGCGTGACACCAAGACTGCACACAGGACGGAGGCGTTTCAGCGGGGGCGAAGCTCTGGGCCCATGCTAGCAATCCCGTGCATCTTGAAATCGCAGGCCAATCAGCGCGCGCTGCCACTTGCAGATGTGCGTCAAGATGGGGCAAGCTCGATGCGCTATGCCCGTTGCAGGCCAAGCCAGGGCCGTCTGGCGTAACCGTCTGTGGATTCCCGGCGGCGTGAAATTGGCCTTGCTTGTGCAGAGGAGCCGGCCCAGGGTGCCAGGGCTGCCATGACGGGCCAACGCCAATGCTGAGTGCAGTTCTCGTGTCCTCCTCTTTTCGACTCCCCTTCTCCATCACCACGCTCCTTGCGACTCTTCCACGGCGACATGATGCAGCCAGCCAGCGCTGCCGTGCGGGCGGGCTGAGTGCACCGTCTGCTTCTCGTCTCTCGCACCCTCCTGACGCCGCTCACGTGCCCCGCCACGCTTTCTGCTCAAAGAACTGCAGCGCCACGTCAACGGGGGTAGGACCGGGTCGTCTTGAGCCTCGTCCCGAGCCTGCTCGAACGCTGCACAGCAAGCCGCACCGCCTCCGCCAGTCTGCACGTCCGCCTGCCCGCTGCCTCTCTGGACGGCTGCCCTCGTGGAGCCACTGGCCCTGCATTCGAGCCTCGGGAGCGTCGACAGATCGTGGAATCTTGTCAGCTCGGCGGCTGGGTTCGTTGTGGGTCTGTGGTTTGGAGCACGGGCCTCCGCGGCTGCCGAAAACACCAAAGATTCCACGCTAGCCGATCCTTGGCTCTAGGGCTTGTCATCCACAACATCTGAACCTCGAAGGACCGCCTGAGATAACTTGGGCCGACTTCACCACCTTCCTTGGTCCGTGACAGGGCACGTTCCGACTGTACTCATCGACCACTCTATTCTTGACCCTCCCTTCACTGGAGCCCTCGGCCGCCATATTGCCCCGATCTGGAAAGAACACCTGCCTCTCACACCCTGCAGCCACAGCAATCGCCGTACCTGGAATATCGAGGAAACATTTGCTCCCAGATCAATGCTTGTCACTCTCACGTGCCCATGTTCAGTCGACAACTAAACCCCCAATCACTGCAACATGTCCGCGTCCAGGTATCCGGACAACAGCAGATATCCGCGCGAGCGGTCGCCGTACAGAGACAGACGGCCCTCAACTTATGCCGGTGGTTACCCCCCGCGGGGCAGTGAGTCGAACAGCAGACCTAGCGGGGACTCCAGCGCTTTCCCTCCAAGAGACGTTCCCCGGGGCCCAAAGTCTCTCGTCGACGCCCCGAGAGGCCCGCCTGGGCCTTCACCCAGTGTGCCCTCTGGTCCTCGTGACGGCCGTGGGAGGGGCTTTGCTGGCCGGGGCGATGGCCCGCCTTCCCTGAGAGACGCCCCTCCTCTCACCACTGCAACTCGAGACCACTGGAGAGCGGCGGACCGGGACCGCGACAGGGAGCGGGAGCGAGATCGGGACCGCGACTTCAGGGACAGGCGTCCATCGCCCTTACGCCGTTCACCCATCAGGGACTCCAGGGACTTTCCACCGAATGGCGACCGTGGACGACGCAACTCTCGAGATGGCCCGCCGTCCGCAGGCTCAACATATTCCGACCCTCCTCTTGCCAGTGGGTCTTCGTATCGAGGTAGCGGTGTTGGTCGAGGGCGAGGGAATGGTCGCAACTTTGATTCTGATTTCCGACCTCGTGGTCGCGGCTATCACAACGATGATCGCGACCGCCACCATGATGCACGAGACGCACGTGATCGCATGTACAGGCCCCGCAGTCGCTCACCACCTGCACGTCGCGACAGGGACGTACGCGATCCCCGAGATGACAGGGATTTCGACAGAAGAGACCGCGATGAACGAAGATTCGATCGAAGAGAGGATGAGCCGCGGCGGTACGATTCTTACATAGGGAGTGCGAGTCTAAAGCCTGGCATGCGCACCCTGGACACGCATCGTGGTAGCGTGGTGTCTGAGTCACGCAACCTTCCCGGAACGCCGACCGGACCTTCGCCATCACACACGCACCACTCAGCTGCGAATGACCGCACAGGCCCAGCCATCGACCCGTTCTCTCGACGTTCCTCTATAGCCACTGAGCCTGTCAGCGCAAAGGACAATCGCAGGGATGCGGACAAGAATGAACTTCTCGCCAGCCGTGCTGAATTCTCGAAAGAGAGGTATGCACCACGTGCTTCCTCGCCACCTGCCGCCGTTCCTGCCTTTGGATTTTCCAACGTGTGGAGGAACCCTGCGCTTGATGCGAAACCAACTCCCTTGGCACAACCTCCAAAGCCTGCTGTACAAGCAACTAAACCAGCCACAATCCCCGCCCCTGCCCCTGTGTCTGCACCAGCTCCAGTAGTCGCCCCACTTCCTTCACCTCCAGTCCCAAAGCCTAGTATACCATCAGGACGATCGACAGCTCCTCCAACTGGACCCAAGGCGGAAAGGCTTGTCGAACGTCCCCAAGTGGATAATCAGAGCCTTGAAGTTCGTCAACTTGTAAATGAACAGCCTCGCAACGATCCTCCACCACGTCCACCACCGGTCAATTCCGGCCCAGCTAACATAATCACCGGTCCCGAGCCCATTGAATCGAAAGCTCCTACACCGACCTTTTCACAGGCCAATTCACCCCCCCTGGGTCCGGCAGCTCGAATTCGGGTTCCCCCAACCGGGCCTCAAGCTGCTTTACGCCCGAATGTCTCGCCTTCGTTCTCTCGGCCACCGCAGCCTCCTTTTGCCGGAAGGGACGCGTCTCCAGGTGTCGTCCCCTATGGTCCACGCAACACTTTATCCATCAACACTTCCCCCAAGAGTGCGCCCATGAATATTCCGACTGGTCCAAAGGCTGACCGAGTCAATTCTATGGCTCCGCGACCGCCTATGTATGCACCCTCCGAACGTCCGCCGTTCCCAGGCAATCGCATGACTATAGGAGGGGGCCCAAAGAGTAATCAATGGGTTAGGCCAGGCCTGAATCGCCCACCGACTATTCCCTCGAAGCGAGAGTTTCCAAGCGAAGATCGTGAACGAGCCTTTGGTACAGCGCCAAAGGCACCTAAACTTGAAGGAGCCATGTCCGCATCAGAGGCGTATCGGCCGGATCAGCCTAAAACGGAGCCAGCCAGTGTTGTTCGAGCATCTAGCGATGTACAAGTGCCAGAGAAGAAAGTCATTGCCGATGAGCCTCGTCCATCTCCCCCTCCAAAGCCTGTTGCAATCGAGACGCGACGACTCTCAGATATATCTATGCCAGATGTTTCTCCTTCTAAAGACAGACTCCCTATGACTGCTACATCCCCTTCTCACGAAACGATGGTTGATTCCGACGACGATCTTGACCTGGACGAGGATGATTTCTTGGAGTCTGAGGCGAAGTATAACCGAGAGAAAGCACTCCTCGAATCGAAACGCATAGATCTCACTTCTGCCCATCTGCGCGCAATTTCCCCTTTGCAGGAAATCATGCTACTATCTAGCCTGACTCTGGACCATCTGCCTCGTCCAGAAATACAACAGGCTGTGGAAGAGGAAACCATGACGCCTGTTCCTCATCCTGTGCAACCTCTGCCGGAAAGTACCGCAAGTGAGCTACTCACGCCCAAGGACGAAGAACCCGTAGATATCGTCATGGAAGAGAAACAGGAAAAACCACTCGCCCCGGCAACGCGGGCTCTGCGCCTGCGCCGAGAAGATTCGGAACAAAGGGAAAGCACACCCGAAGATCTGAGTTCTCTCCCATACCTCGGTTCTGGCCCTCCTACTCCACTCTCAGATCCTGACCAAGACCAACCAAGTGTTCCTAGCTCCGTTCTTCTTGCGATGCGCGCAAATCTCCAGAAGGAAATAGCACCGGAACCAGATCTTAATGGGGTACTGCAGCAGTATGCGGTGGCATACAAGAACTGGCGACTCTCTATCCGAGAGCTTGATGAGGGAAAAGAACAGGAGGATCCGGAGAGGCAGCCGTCCGTGGAACCTGGTGTACTAAAAGCCACCACTCCCGACATCCAGAGCAGCTCTGCCATGGGCCCTATATTAGATATTCCGGTGCCCGTCACCGGTCGCGGCCGTCACTCTAACAGATTTGCCACGGAATTCGACTTGGAGCAGGCCTTGAAAGAGTCGTTGAAAACTGCGGAGGAAGAACGCATGGGGAAGAAGGAGAGGGAACCGAAGAAGTCGTTATGGGATCCAGAAAGAGAAGCGATTGTTCCTTTGGAGTTGACCGCATATGAAGCCCAACGACGACGGTTCATTGATACGAATTTCCAACGCGAGCCGGGACAGGGTATCTTCGTCTATCATTATGAGCCACCAGAGGATGATTTCACCGAAGAGGAGCACAAGATAATGGTGCAGCATTACAGAGACCAGTATGCCAAAAAGTGGGGTAAGCTGGCTGAGATGCTGTACAAAGAAGCTGGGACTAGTCGCACCTACAAGGACGCAATCAACCATTATTATGCTACCAAGTGGGGCAGAGAATACAAGGGCGGTCGCAGAGGAAGGGGTGGGCCACGCGGAGGCAGGAAGAAGGTGGCGGGATCGCGACGTGCTGGCGCTGCTAATGCGGACCGCCTTGAAGCGTCTGGGGAAGACGGGCAGGCTCCTCTTGCGCTGACCGATTCTGGGCGCCCACGTCGATTAGCTGCGCCAACGTTTGGTGCAGAATCGGAGTTCGATTCGACAGCCACTGCGGCAACGCCACGACAACGCCGAACGACTGACGTCGAGGGAGCTGCAGAGAAAGTCAGCCGTCGTAAAGTCAAGGAAGGTCGTGCCAAAAAAGTCAAGAATCCACAGCCCCTTGCTGCTGCGCCAATCGAGTCACCCTTGAAGTCAGACCGCAAAGAAAGAGTGCTGGGCGTGAAATTGGAGGACGACTTCCCAAAGTTTCCGGTCGCGGACATGCCCATGCCCATGCAGCCAGTCCCTGCAGAAGATCACATGCTGATGCAGGGTGAATTGCCCCTTCCTGTGCCGGCTGGGAATATAGAGCGACCGAGATCTCATACCAATAGCAGCAGGCCTGGACCATCGAGCTATTGGTCTGTGACGGAACAGAATGACTTTAAGAGATACGTTGCTCACTTTGGCACAGATTGGGCTGCGATCGCAAATCATATGGGCACGAAGACCCAGACTATGGTTAAGAACCAGTATTTGCGACTGACTGAGAACGGCAATCTTCCGGATCTAGCAAGATCTGCTCTAGAAGCCGACAAGAAGCGTATGAATGGCGAAGAACTGGGCCCACCTCCTACACCTACACCAGCTCCTAAGAGACGCTACGAAAGCTCCTCCAACACTATGCCCAGACCTCTGGCGCCGACGCCCGAGATCAACGACTTGCTGAAATCGCCTCCCGTACAACCTATACTGCCTCCAAAGTTCTCACCTCCCCAGCCAAATCCTTCTGCGAGGTTTCCAACCATCGCGCAGGCTCCCTCACAAGCACACCCAGCAGGATCAGCCGCTCCTCAATCTGTCACCATGGCCGAGTCGCCTCTGGCGGCTTTACCGTCCATGCCTCCATCGCAACCGCCTCCTGCTTCGTTGCCTCACACTGCCCCACAACAACATATCCTTCAACATAATCAACCTCAAACCAAGGGACATCGTCCCCCACTTTCTGGATACTTTTCGGACGATCGAACTTCTCGTCTAGACAATCGACAACCGACCCAGCCACCTCCATTGGGGCGACCGTCCCAGCAACAAATTCACTCGCAAATGCGATCCCACGAACAAAGTCACCCGGCCCTTTTCCGCACCACTGCCCAATCAGAGCGCGAGCCTCATAGCTGGTTGGAATCTCCACATGATCGCGAACCTCAAGTCGGATCCTCGCAGCATACGCGCAATCTATCTCGGGAGCTTCCCTATCATGCGCCATTCCAGGCAAATGCACATGTCCCGCCACACATGAATCAGATGCGATCAACATCTAGTGCTGCCTCACCAGAGAATCGGCCGCTTGCGTTGCAGCTCCCGCGACAGGCGGCGCAGACGCAACCAAGCAGCCAGCCCCATCAAGAAGGCTTCAGTCAAGCTATTAGTGTCATGGCTGCAGCACAACAGGCGACCCTCCGTGCCAGCCTCAGTACACCTCCAGTCAAGGAAGAGCCTCATCATTATGTTCTTCCTCAGACAACACAGCCTCAGCCTCCGCCACCAATGCAATCCCATCCCTCGGCCTACCCTCAACCCTCGCAACAACCCGTTCAACCGCCGGCCCCCGCGCCTACTCCTAAACCTGCCGAACCTCGCAAGTCAAATTTGCTGTCGCTGCTAAACGACACGGAACCAGAGGAACCCAAACGGAGGAAACCTAGTGAAGCACCGTCCCATACCCCAACACCGCAACAACATGCAGCAATTGCTCCCCCTCCTCCAACTACGCAAGCTTTATCGCAACGTCGCGATCCCTACAGTGATTCAGGTAGTGCCCTTCCGCCCTATTCGCGGGGTCCATATGCTCCACAGCCTCCGCAGGCGCAAGCGCCGTCCGCTCGACAGATCGTAGACCTTACCAACGAAACGTCCGGTAGGCCGGCCCCGCGCGACAATTGGCCGCCCCGACCGAGCTTCCTCCAAGGGCAAGGCCAAGGGCAACCAACGTCAGTCGGTCCTTCACATTCAGCACTTTTGGGGAACCATCGCTCTCTACTGGCTCAGCACAATACCGCCCGGCACAACCCGTCACCACCACCGCTCTCTGCTTACAACAACTCACCACATATGCACTCTCGGACACCGAGTCTAAGTGGTCCAGCATCGCAGCAGCTACGCCACAGTATGAGCAGCAGTACGCCCGTCCAAGCACCGCAACCCGCACCTGGAAGTTCACAGATTCTCCAACCAAACCCCTACGCACAGGTGGACCCACCAGGTAGCACTTCCCAAGTTTCCGCTGGAGTTGGTATGCGGCCAAGCCCCCATCTTCATACCACTCACGCCGTCCAGCCCAGAGACATGCAGAGCAGGAACGAGCAATCGCAAGTTCACAATGCGAACCTACCATACTCTAATTCTCAAACGCCAAGTGAGCTGCATCCTGCCCAGCAGCACTTGAGGGGTCCAAGCATGACTGAACACTACCGAGCACGAGACGCTCGCGACTTCCATCACGACTTCGATACTCGAAATCACGAGCGTGATGTTTCAAGAGAGCTATCGAACCGTACAGATGCTATTCTACGTGATCGTGAGGCTCTCATGTCACGCATGGGTGGCGCTACACCCAGCCATCAAGATTTAAGATATCCGCACCCACCTCCAGGAGAGCGGGCTTACCCCGGGCAACGTTCTCACACTCCAATCTCACGGTCTGAGCATCCACAGCATCCGTCTCTCCAACATGGTCCACCACATTCTATGCTCACAGATGGTGGGCATCCCGCTTACGGGCAGAGGCAGCAAGAGGAACCCGCCCACCGCTATCGCGAGCCTTTCCCACCGCGCGATGAGCGTGGCCTCGTAGAGCGTATTCGTGAGGAGCAGCACCAACAAGCGCGGATGAGAGGTCTTCCCCCGGACGACTACATGAGTCAGATGCGGGGTCGAGAGCGAGAGTTGCGAGACAGGGAACTGCGCGATCAGACCGCGCGGTATCACGATGATTTGCTTAGACGAGATTCGCGGTTGCCGCCTGCAGGGCCAGCTGGTGGCCCCGGCCACGTTCAGCCGGGCCATGAGCAGCGGCCGCCGCTTGGTGGTCCGCCGGATTGGACGAGTGCGGTGCGCGGTCATCATGAACAGCAGCAACAGCAGCAGCAGCAGCGAAGTTGGCAGCGATGAGTCGGTTGGCTGGCATAGATTTGTACTGCTTGCCGCGTCGGGCGTCACATGGTTTCCTTTGTACAGTGAGGCGAGCGGATACTGATTATATCCTTTGGGACGATTGTTTTGATGCTAGCATGGCGCTTTTTTTTAGCCACTCTTGACTTTTTCTTGGCGGGTTGTACGAGGGCTTTTAGTCTTGTTCTGGTTGGCACTGCGAGGGGTTCGGCTTGTACATGATATGATTACACTCAAGCACGTACGACGGGCTAGGTCTACTATACAGATTTTTGGAGGGTTCAGCGTGGGCATTGATTTGTGCGGGCGATGGCACTCTCTGGCGTTCTCCTTTTTTTCGTTAGCGGGATGGAGGGGTGCGGGTGCGGGTGCGCTGGGTTTGGTGCATAGGGATTTGGCATTTTGGGTTTTGGGTTTGGGTTTGGGTCTGGGGCGCGAGCTGCGAGCTCTGATTCTTTGGGGAGGGGGAGTGAGGAGTGGTTGGCGATGAGTTTTGCGTGCATTGTGTATTGTATAGCGTAAGCGTAAACGTCAAGCGTTAGCGTATGATGTAGATATTGGAAATTCGAAAATGAAATTCCGAAGTTTGAGGTGTAATGGGGTGGGGTGTGAAGGTGGGGCGTTGTGATGTTTTGGGGCATGTGGGTTTGGTAGTGTTTGTGGTGAGGAGTAGTTGGTGGGCGGGTGGGATGGTGATGTGGGGATGGGGTTTATGAGATGGTTGGTAGTCGGGTTGACTCGAGCGCTTCTGATGGGAGACATGCGCTGACCTGTAAGTAGATTGGGATGGGTGTAGGGGCGCAGTGTCGGCTATGCATATGTAGAGAACTTGAAGTCCCAACAATAATTTCTTAGCTTATTGAAGTCTTTAAAATTACTACTATCGGTTTTCTTCTTCTGGCATGCTTCCTGAGGAGTGAGTTCGTCACTCCCATTGTGTTATAGGCTCGCTCGAGACGCATAGATTTCACAGAGACCAAGAAATGCAAATGGACTAGGTAGAAAGAGAAGACGTCAAGTAAAGAGAAGATAGAAATAAAGATGATAAATGCAAACATACCATTAAGGATTAAGATATCTAAAAGCTAGAAACCAACGATGTGCAAAGCTTTAAGATGTAGAAGGAAACCCTAAAGGAACATCGAAGGCATCAACCAGCGGAAGGAGGGTTCCTAAGGAATACACAGTGAGAAGCAGAACTATAATCAGGTACTCTTTAGTCAGGGTACTACTAGCGGTGCATTCTCGTTTCCGTTCATAGTGCTGCATCTGTTCTAAGCTAGAGTTAGCATTTTTCTATCGCCCCTGCCGCCCCCTTCGCCTTCGTTAGACCGTCCATTCTAAGATCACAGTAAGAGAAAAGAATACCGGAGTAGATCCTGGACTAGATGCTGGAGAACAGGAGAATGTTGACCGCTTCGTATTAGATCGGTCAGAGCCGGCTGTTGTAGAACTTAAAGCACCCGCTACGGCTGCGACTGAATGCACAGAAGGGAATCAGAGGTCCAGGGCTCTTGGAGGAATGCCATTATTGGCTATAAGTATTAAGAGCGGCTGTTGCGGCCTGTAAAATTGCGGGATATTTGAGGCCATTGCCAGGGAGGAATCGCGTCTGTTAGTCTTACATATGTAGCTTAGTGTTTTTGGGGCTTTATTGCAGTGATGATCTGCATTGCACAGGCTGTCTTTTGCATAGGCAGTCGCGGTATATGCATGGATCTGAAGCCTTGAGAATGGAAAGATATAAGTTGCGGAATAAGGGTAAAAAGAATATGTAATCTCAATGGCAGTGAAGAGCTCCGAGTTCAGACCAAAGTTAAAGAGCGTATAACGGATATGTCATGGGTTCCTACTTGCGTGAAGTGTGTCGAGGTTGACAGACCCGGAGGCTAGAGCCACTCCTCGCGTAGTGCTCCGTTTCGGGAAACGTCTGCCTCGCGGGCATGTACCAGTCGTTTTGATCCAACAAAAGTCTGCGAGCCTTGACGGCTTGACCCACGTCCGTACCATTCGAAACTTAGATGCAAATTAGACATGCCTCGATGAGTGACGAGTCCGATACCTTGGTTGCCTCAATATGTGGATCTACCGGTCACTTATAACGATTGACCGGTGGTTTCCAACCCACTTTTCAGCCTCGTCACTGTGCACTGATGATGGCACTATAAGAATGTAGAGTGCTCCCATTTCTTTTGCAAGTAAGAGATGGAACTTGCATACGTTTCTCCGAACGTTTGTGACCTTATGAGATCGCCGCAACATCACAAGGTGATTCATGTACAGCCGCCCGTTCCTGCCTCAGGCTGCAACGGCAGATCTACTTCTTTAGGGTCCGCTAAACACCACATAAGCCTACTACCTCCCTCAAGCCCTCTCTTCAAGTAGATCCACAATGACCTCATTCATATACTCTTTCTGAGTACCAACTGTTGATCCAGCGTAGGTTTCTCGAACCACGGTCGTCCCCCCCTTCATACGGCACAAACATCACACGGCCATCGGTCAACGCCGGCAATCACACAGATGTTTTAGCCTTCATGCATCATGCTGACGAATATGACGACTGCTATCGTCGGCTCGAAAAGCAGGCAGGCGGATTTGCTTGAAAGGTCCCTGGGTGTCCGCATTACGGACAACAACAGCGCAAGGACCGTCGCGACTTCGACTGGGTTAGGAGCATGGCTGTGCTTGCATTGGCCTATTGCGGAGTCAGCTATCATTCATCAAGGATAATGAGATGCGAGCGCTACCGAGGGCTAACTTTGACCGCCGAGTAGTATCCCAGGATATTATCCTTCGATATTCTTATCCCTCGATAACTATATCCCTCGGCAATCCCCTCGAACAAGGTCAGCCGCCAACATCAAGGAGTGGACAAAGTCTTCTGCACTATGACCTTCCTCTAGTCTGGAAGTATCAGGGACAACCACGCCACAAGGAATGACACCATGTCCGCAAGCCGCCGCCCACCTATCGTAGTCATTGATGGTTGCCGCCGGGTTATGTTGCAGCACTGAAGTCCTTCAAAGCGGAGTCAGTTGTCCGTCGGCTCCGCATGGAAATTAAAGGGCACCGTCTACGGTGGTCATCAAGATCGGGAAGCGCGAAGGCTACAATGTCGAGATACTGATGGCTGGTGGGATTGCCCCAAGTCGAAGAAGGACAATTCTCGATAGTAAATTTCGAGTCTCTCGTGTTCGATCCGTTCGATGAAGCTGCACGCCGTCTCGCACCTCCCGAAGGATATCTTTCTCTCTGGACCGAAGGACAACATCTGGATGTATATCAAGCTCACCTTTCTGTGGACCGCCACTATCATCTCGTCCTACTCTACGCTAGAAAGACTTTCGCTGTACAGTAAGTAGCCCTCATTCCGAAGGAGCTGGTTTTTATTGAGGAATATCCCAAGCGCCTTTGTTTAAGGTCGTTACATGTTACGTAGGCCTTATTTTTGGGTATAGCAAAGCCCAAGAAAGCCTTTTGGGTAAGGGCTGTATGTGGGTGTCCAGTATCCCTCAATGAAAACCAGCTCCTTTGCACCCTTCTTGTTAGACGACGAATTCGCTGATTGACTGAACACTAGCCAAATATCCTACTCTTTATCATCGGGCCGATCATTATCCTCATACCTTATTGGCTGCGCTCGATCATACAGGAGACCCGAGCCATGGCTCCGAATGACATTTACAACATGTACGGCTATCAGAACGTCCACCAGAACACGGCCACGTACGGAAATCCGGCGCCACCGCTATCCCAGGCCCCGCAACCACCTTACTATGGGGGTTTTGCACCGAACGGTGCACTATATCAGCCGATGAACCCACGTTATGAGCAGACTCATGGTCCGCCACCGAATACATACAACCCATACTATGAGTCTCATATTACCAATAACGGCTTTGAAGGTCCCACGAGATCTCAACCGCATGAACCGGCTTCGCATCAAGGCAAGGTTGAGAAAGCGTCTCCTGCTAGCAACAAACAGTGAATTGCAACATTGCCGTAAGCTTAGCCACAGCTGACCACGAATTAGACAACCTATCCTCCAGGCCAAATGCAATGACTGTGGTACCGGGTTCTACGGCGATGAGAAGTCTGCACGTGGTAATCTCTCGAGGCACAAGGGTCGTCATTGCTCGAAGAATCGTCGAGAAAAGCCCAAGTTCGAGTGCAACGTGTGTGCCAAGGAGTTTTCTCGCAAAGACATCATGAAGAAGCACAGGAAGGACCTTCACCCTACTGCTCCCTGAAGCTTGACTAATCTTCCTGAGTCAGTGTCCTTGTCTATGCTGCTTGGAAGCTGGGTCTTTGCTATAGGTGCGATCTTTTCGGTATTGCGTTTTCTAAGAGTCTCTGACACCGCGCTTACGGGGAGCGCGTATCAATTGAGGAATATCCAATAGGCTCGCGCCAACTTTGTAAACCCACACTTGCAGTGTACTATAGGGGTTAACAAAGGCTGATGCAGCCTCTTGACTGCTGGCGGGTTCATGACTCAATAAATACGCGCTCCTTGCACTGCTGAGCGAGATCTCATGATTCCTTGTGCTTTTCTTTACGACCATGATGAATGTAGCCCCTGGTATATCAATTAATCTAAACTTGTTCTTGACCGGAGTGTGCGTGCATCGCTTCCCCAAACGCGTTTCGAAGCCTTCAACAGCTCAGCTCACCTCGGTTTGGGATCATGGAAATGAGTTCAGGATGAATATCCTCTACGAGAGCTACTACTTCTTATTAGTCTTCAGTGATTACCGCCAAGTCTCTGATGATAACATCAAAAAGGGAGGACTGTACAGACTCGAAACAAATGTCTGTGAACAGCGGTGCCTGATCCAACTTCAGGCCTACGTCAGACATTGAATACCGACCAGAGGCGCACTTGAGCCTTGATTGTGCGCTTAGGTCTCCCCACGGAATCATTCGACTTTAGCAGAACGATTAGGTGTGAGTCAGCGCGTGGCTCTCCGAGTAGTCAATCAAGATTGTCCTGGGCCAAAAGTCCAGCCAATAAGATGTAGCCTGTAGTAAAGATCAGCAGCGTTTTATATATTGCCAGCTACGCGCCCTCAACTCGAGTCCTCATACATCCTGAGGACTCGGACCAGAAAGCTTCCTGAATTTCGTCAATCAGGACTCTAAGATCGACCTTACCAGTCACCCGAAGTTACTTTATGTGAGGCGGTGCAGTGCGCACAAGACACGCTGTCAAATCACTATATCATGAGCATGTGAGCGTCGAATCCCAAATCGGTCTGTGGTCCCCGCACTGCATCAAGAGCTGCTCTTCTGGAACGTAGATTCCGACGTTCCCGCATAGTACAACTGAGAAGATTGAGGCATGATGTAGAAGCCATCTAGCCCATTCGCAATGGCCTTCTCCCTTTTGTCTATCTTTCAATCCCCTTCCTACGAAATTAGCTTCAAAGAACATGAAAATCATTGATGATTTCCATCGTTCTTTTTATTTAGGCTGTACGTTTTTCACACAATCGAAGGCATATGTGCGTACCTTTCCTATTCAGTGACTCATTGACATACTTAGTAAGCTTGCATAAGCCTTCGATGCCAATACGAGGGTTACCACACCTCACAGGCCCTGACAAACATGCGTGTCAGATGTCCTAGCATATGTTCGACCAATAGTCTTAGACCTGCAGAGTTACGTTTGGACACTCGCTGACTTGCGTCTCAACCATTCACTGGCACTTTCTCATGCACAAGACGTGCGTGGTTGAATCGCTTCCTTGCATGATTGCAGATCAATACCACATAGCCTACCCTCAAGCCTGATTCTCTTGACTGTTATATTTAGATAGGTTTCACAGCGTCAAGGTTCGCTGGTGAAGCGTAGGGCAGTACATCTAGAAACGGAGCACAGTTCGGAAGGTGGATTCATTGAATTGTAGTAATTCCAAATCTCAGTCATAACAAAGAAGCAGCTGATTTGAAATTGCTCAAAACGCGGCTTGAAAGGCAACAGTACGTTTGAAGTGGAAATTTTTGGTGGCCTTGAGGGATCGTCGAGCTTGACAGGGTAGGTATTTGTAGGGTATAGCATGTGAGCTTGAGGTACCTGAGAGGTTATATGCCATCTACGATTGAAAGAAGGCACTTGCTCGAGTTAGGGCCCTGGATGGTACAGTGAAAGGGAATATCCGAAACGACCTGTACTATCGTATTGATCAGGGATTCTTGCAGATCTCTATTCGCGAAGCTTTCCCAAAGACCGTAGGACTCGCTGGCCGTGTGAGCCTGGGACGTCGTTCATGTCTAGCTATCAATTAGCTGCAGCAGCTGCAAGGTGTGCTCAGGAAACGCTCCTATTGGCAGGCAAGGCTTATCTCGCACACTATGACCCCGCGTTTGAGCGTTGACTGCATCATCCTGCAGTGGTCATAGAGACTTATAGAGTCTGCCTGCTATTGATTAGTCGGATGATGATGCGCTGACAAGGTTAATTGCCACCTTAGTCTGAGACGAGATATCTTACTACAAAGATAGGGTCCTGCCTCTCATGACCTTTGACTCGTAAGTCACATCGATCCTGATACGTCTGGATGACGCACTTGTCGAAGGATAGAGCTCGACGTTTGGTCTTTGATCTATTGAGATGGCTTGGTCGAGGCAAGAGAGCTTGAGATCTTATGCGGCATCAAGAACGTAGGCGAACCAACCCTAGCGAAAAAGAAACCATCGCTCACAATATAAAGACCCTGTCGTTTCCAACCAGTGGCTAAGCGCCATTCCTCTCGCCCTGCAAAGATTATAGGTTTCCCTAGAGAGGCGTAAGGCGTAGGTGGCCCAGCAACCAGCATAGCCTAGCTGGGGTAATCCTTCCGTCGAGTCTGTCACCCGTCGTTTCTTTTGCTCTCGGAGCGATATCCCATTCCAACTTTAGGGTGGGATGCTTCAGAAAAGTGCTGTCCACATACCCTTGAAAAAGACTTGCGGGGGCCTATCACTGCAAACATAATCCGAAAATTTGACGTCGAATGCGAGTATGGAAGGACATCCATGTGAGGATTCCGAAATCATTTCGAAGCTGAACTGTCGTCGGACCTAGCAACGCCCTCTTTCAGACACCCGGAGTCAAGGCACGTTCCTAAAGTCCTGCAGCTTGGGAACCTCTCGGAGCACCATGTGGCTCGCAATTTGAGGCCAAGCAGACCTTGTGTGTTGTCGCGCCGATGACTGCCCGCTGTATAAGTAGTACGAGCCAATCGCGGCTAGTCTCCCGGCAACCGGTTTTCGAAGCGTCTTTTTGGCAATCTGAGGCTTTCTCCTTGCTTTCTCTTCTTCCTTCTCCCCTTCACGCGAAAGATCCTGTTGATATGAATTCTTTGTGGGACCTTCTCGTACGTTGAAACTGCCTTGACCCCTTGAGACTAAAAGTGCACGAACATCCAAGCTGACTCGCCAGACTCGAGACTGCCCTTAGGGCCGGAGAACCCCGCAGACCGCTATCACCTCGTTGCTGTCCTCTTGACACTTCATCCTCTTGCTTCATGAAGTTCATGTCGATACACATCGTGCGTCCATGTACTTGATCGCGCTGCACGCCGAATCTTCGAGACCACCCGAAATCACCGATGACACAGCCTCTTTCTCAACGCCGACCGTAAGATGTGGGGAACAAAGCCGTGGATGAACGAGTGACATTCTCCTAACCGTATCGCTCTACCCACTTTCCTTATCCCGCTATGCCAGCGATGCCGGTTCGAAAGAGTTCGGACGGATGACCAGAATAGGAAAGGCGTGGTTGAGTCACGTGCAGATTTACAATCCCATTCCAGTCAGGCATCGCGAATATCTATAGAGAAGAAGTACGGCCGCGGCGAGCTCTTGCTTCTTGCGGAAACGTCTTATCTCTTCAAGACATCGCGGGTCTTCGAAGAATTCAATCTGGTTTACGACCTCTGACGTCAGTATCGATCGTTGTCGCAAGAAGGCCTCATTCTGGATGCCGAATCCCGGGCATCAAGAGACGAAATATCAAGATTGGCTATCCCCAATCTAGGGACAGAGTCTATAAGGCTCAACATCGTGTGGCCGTCCTGCGCGTCTGTTAGAACTCGTGCAACATCCAAGGAGTGAAGGTTTCCGTACACCAGCCTTACTCAAGCAAACGATGTATCGAAACGTATCCGTAATTCGCAAAAGAATCTCCTGGCCAAACCAGAGTACCGACCATCTTTCTGGCCTGACCCTGAACGATGTACAGGATGGTACCAGGGCTACTTGTGGAGACACGTATGAACGAGAAAGAGTCACTCGCAGCGAGGCTAGAGAATATGGAAACTTTGAAGATCCAGGGCTTGCGGCGGCCATGGGCTGGCGACGTGGCCAAGGTTCTGCGGCAAGCCACGGGGCCCATCATTCTCACCCACCTGGACACGCGCGCCTTACAGCGCCCATTCCGCAAGGCATCATTGTATCTCATGGAGGGATGACATTTCGAATCTAGCGACGCTTGTATTATCTTCCTCAAGTGGTTCATCAGCTTCCCACAGTATCAATGTTGCGATGGCGATACATGTCCATATCGTCGTAACGCCCAACCGCTGGGATAGCCTCGCGAGAAGCTGCGCCATGCAGATCGGAGGACAAAGTCGGTGAAGCCAACGTCCTGATATTCAGGGCGCTAGCGGCATGCCAGCACTCCCGAGTTCTGGGATCGGCCGCGGTCTCGTCCCTCTCGGAGGCTCTGCTTATCGGAAGTCCGAGATTCCAGCTGAAGCACTGCCCCCCGTTCTTCAATCCCGGGGAGAAATGGAGCCTTATGTACGAGGCTTCAGAAAATCACATCACGAGTTCAGTGCGAGATTGGGCAAAGAGTCATAACTCTCAACGCCAAACTGTAATTTCATTCGTAGCGTCGTAATCGCTACTGTCGTGAAGTAAAAGCAGACACCAGTACAGTCCGCCCCAGGCTATCTGTAATGAACCCCGTCACTTGTCCCGCGATGATCTGGCTCCTCCACCAGGGATTGTGATCGTGGTATGAGAACATAAAGAAAGCCAGAAGACATAAAGAGCCCCCCCCATCAAAGTGCCTTCAGAAGGCCATACAGCTCCAAACTTGCAGACATGGCATTAATCGTCACCTGCAAAAAAGATATGCGCCAACCTAGCGGCACCTTTTGAGGTGCCTCGTCAGAATGTCCGGCCGAGCGTACTTGCGCTCGCACCTGGGACATTTGCTTGAGCGTTTCTCGGAGTTAGTAGCACGGCGGTACCTTTCACAAGAGTATGTCTTGTGTCGCCACAAATTTGCACGCGAATCAATGTCGTCTCCACTGATCCAGCGGCGACAATAAGGGCACGTTGTGCCAATCTCTTTCAATCTATGCCTAGTTGGCTATCAATGCAGTTCATACAGGATGGGCGACTCACTTGTCATTTGCGCGCGCGGCCTCGGTATCCTCCCGCTGCATTGGCAATACTCCTTTAGGCTCGATACGATGATATCGGCTTGGATCCTTGGTATCGCTTCGCAAGTGCATGAGGGCTGGAGAGATGGTCTGAGGGGGCGAAGCTTTCCCATACTTCTCCATCGCTTCGTCCATAGTATTGAAAGCCCTCGATGGGGATGGCTCCTGGTCATACAAAGCTGACTCACGGCTAGGGGGCAACGAACCCAAGCCTCCTGGATGCCGATCAACCCAACTAGAACCACCGGAGTAACTGGAATAACCGAAGCCTGGCTCCTGATAAGGAGAGGAAGGATCCCAGGGTGCTTGAGAATGTTTATCTCCTCCCACGAGGGCAGTCATCGACATGCCTGCCGTTCCAGTGCTCTCAAAGTTCGTCCCGTCCAGATCGAATTCGTCGATGTTGCTATGCACCACCGAGAACGCTCTCGTTGCCACATCGTCCAGGTACATGGCCGTGTCGCTTACGAGCACTCTGTCCATTTTCAGGCGGTTTACATCCCACTCCTCGGAGGACACCAATGTGCCTTCTTCTAGGTTCTTGGCCATAGTCACCTCGTCGATGTTGGAGGTAGTTTCCGGAGAGTTGGTGACCATGCCAGACGCTGTGGTGTCAACCATCTCAGTCGTCTCCAAGCTGTCGGTGCTCTGCGTGAAGGAGTCGATCGCATTGTTCTCGAGAGCATAGATGCCCTCGTTAAAATATCCGCCTTCTTCGGGATCAGCAAACATCTGGCCATTATCAAGCCAAGGTTCCTGCGATGCCTGGTGTGAGAGTGACTGCGGAGGTGCATCCTCGCTTCCAACTGCACTGCTAGCCCGACTCGTGTAGTTCTCCATGTCGTTGTAACAGTAGGATTTCCACGGGCGAGGACAAGTGTAAGATTCGGTACGGTGCGTATGCCTCGCTCTTTCCAATCTGCGCTTGTACGGTGTTGATCCGTGGAGTCGGATGATACTCGATGAAGACACAACCTGTGAGTCGGTTTGTCGGCGCAGTATAGGAAAAGGAGGTGATCGATCGGTTCGGGAGGACGTTGATCTGTCGGCTCGGAAGGACGTTGATCTGAATCTGCACTCAGCAAGCCAGTAATGTCAGAGAGGGGCGGAGCATTGAGGCTACTCACGTTGGTGTTGAGAATTCGTGCTGACAATGAGCAGGTCGTTGTCGGTGGAATGGCATGGTGAAAGCCCGCCTCAAGACTCGAGAGACGTCGTCCCTCACAAACCTGTGCGGACAATATAAAATAGCCCCCAGGCGCAGATGTATCCTTCGAACAATTGCGGCTACCAGTTATCTTTCAGCTTCGCATCCCCCGTATTCCTCTGCCATGTCGTCTTACTCTGGCAACGTCCAAGGCCAGTCGGTAAGCCGACGGCGGACATATTCACTGGCTCGGAAGACAATGCAGCTGCTGCACCAGCAGGAGGTGACCAATTGTCCACTCGACTGGGATAGGGAGCGACACCGCTGCCGGGACGATGACATGGTGCCCTTGTGTGGTCTCTCTCGTGTATGGTGAAGAGAGACCAGGCCATCCTAGAAACGTCGACTTGAATGGTGTAGGAGGGTCTTTCGAGGCGGTGCCCCACTTATGCACCGCGAGCGCGTGGTATCATGCTTAGCGGGTTGCGGACGTCTCTGCGGACTACAAGGAGGGCAATTCACTAATTAGATGCTAGCGTTGTATCCCTCGGCAAACGCTGTGGTGCCTCCTCCGTCACCACACTGATATGGAAGTACGCTGATAATGATTAGGCCGATTCCGTAAAGGTGTTTTGTGCTTTATCATCGGATTCGGTTCCAGCAGCCGCGGGTGCGTCTAGTGTTGTGCCGAATTGTCCAAGCATTGCCACAGGCGAATAGCGGGCAGTGGCTGTCGGACAGGGTATATTTGACCTTGCAAGTTGTTGTGGCCCTGGAAAGCGACTGTCGTTTATCGAAGCACAGACGGTAGCGTGTATTGATCGTTCGGCCCGCGCATGTATACTAACATAGGTATCGTCGGTCCGGAGGGGTTAGGTCTCTGACTAGCTCCACTGGCCATACACTCTTGTTTCTGGGTCCTTAGGCAGCGTTAACATCTTCATGCCATAAGCAAAGACTTCGCAACGACGGACACTATTGCTGTTGACTTACGCGGACCTGAGAGTTCAAGTGAACAGCCTGACATCATTCTTGGCGACGATTCAGCTCAGAGAACTATGCGCATCCGTAGCTAGGACAAGGAGCATGTCGACGTGACTCTGGACTGGAATATCCGATTCGCGGTCGCATGGAGTCGAAAGCATCTAGGTAGACAATTGCGATGATGGCAAGCTCAGCTATCTCGCAGGATATTGATGGACGCGGCTGAGGTCTTATAATTGACTCTATCTGCCGTACTCAGTGGCTTTTTCTCGGCCCCGACAAGCGCAAGTCCTCGGGATTCCCAGCAAGCCAACTCACCGGCAATAATATGCGATCGATGCACACTCTGTAGGCAGGCGGGAGCGATGAGTTGCGCCAATGATACGAGGCTGAAGGCCTGTATGCTTCAGGCTTCGCCCTCTTTCGGGCGTATTTAAGATAGCTGCAGGCACCGGTGAATGTACGCAGAAGCGCCTCGAGCGGCAAGCAGACGTTCCCCAATCAACCATAGACGCCCACGAGGCTGAGGCGTCGTTCGCTCCCGGTGAGGGGCATCCCGCAGGACTGCCTCAGCCTTGCAGGGCTTCTTTGTCAACAACACACCGGTTTCAAGTAGATTTGGATGTCGTCTTGTGTTCATTTCAGAAACATCATCTATTGCAAAGTCTGAACTGTCCCAAACGACGATTGCCAAAGGAACTCTATAGTAGTTGAACCCCACGTCGGCTGCGGGCAAGCGAACCCCAAAAGCAACCACACGGGATAGAGGCGTCTATGAACAGTGATGGGCCTGCCGTCTAGGTAGCACAGGGGAGAGCGAGCTGCATATGCGTTGCAATATTGGGAAGGATGGCTTCCCGAGAGCTCGTTACTGCGAATTTCGATCTCGATCCAGATCGCATTGTGTCGAATTCAAACTCCTCAACCATGATCTCTCAGAAAACCGAGCTCTGAAATCGATTGTGCGGCTTAGATGTAACTCTATGTAATCGATGGGATCTGAAGGTTTAGGAAAACTTAGAGCAATGCGTCCTGCTGACTATCTTCGATCATGGAGCTTCTGGTGCCTTTTGCAGTCATTAAGACGTGTGAAAGCTTTGCCACATTCGGGACACTCGTGTGGTCGCTCACCACGATGACTCTTCTCGTGATCCAGTCGATGAAAGTTGCGAGTGAAGGTCTTCCCACAAATGCTGCAAGCCCAGTTCGTCTTCGCACGTGGGGCGCTTGCGGGCTTGAAGCTCTCTGCTAGGTCGCTCTTCTCGGGATGGAACGCTCGTGTATGTCTCATTGCACAATCAGTGATCGGTTACACTTCTCAAGCTCTCAAGAGGTAACTCACTTCTCTAAATCCTTGGAATTAGCGAATCCGCATTCAGTGGCCAGACACTCTGGAACTTCGCATTGAAATGGTCGATCGTGAATGTTGACATGTTTCTTCCTTGACTTTGCGTCCCTGAAGCCTTCAGAAAAGTACATGCAGGTGATCTTCGGGCATTTGTATCTTCTTTCTGTGTCATAGAATTGTTGAAAGGTCGCAAGGTCGGGGTTGCTCAGCTTGTCAGGCAGCGTCTCCAGCAATTTCCTGTTCCGTTCAAGCGCCGTGGACAGACTCTTGATGCTCACAACATGCCTGGCATCAAAGCCTTTCTTTTGGAACGTGTAAATGTGACTCGTCACAGCCACGAGATGGTCGTAAAACATGTACCCTTCGAAGACCTTGCATTTCTCTTCGCAGTCAGGGACCAGCGCGTCATACCACTTCTCGTCTTGATACCTGGTCGTGAAATCATCCAGGGCGGTCGATAGTTCTGCTAAGTCAGCGGTAGCATTGGGTCCTTCATTGAGTAAATCATTCCCTGCATCCACGAGGGCGTTGATGTGATGGAACCATTTTGCGATCGCGTAGTCTTGGAAGGCAAGATGGCCTTCTAGGGTAAGTTGTCGGAGTTCGCGCTTGTCGACGTCCTGGTCGCTATCGAAGCATTGGAAGGTAAGATATTGAAGACAGAGAGCGGCGAGTTCGCATTCCACTGAAGGCGCATGGATATCTTTGGTGCATGTTGTGATGTATCTATATGCTGTTAGTGAGAAGGAGAAAAAGAGAAATTAGATATCTACAATTTGGCAGTACTGTGCACTAGAGAAACGCGGTCTCCGGAGACTTGCACAAGAGATCCACAGATGTCATAAATGTGTGTGCGTAGCCTACGGTCATCGTATTCGATAGACTGGTTCACACAATCCATAGATAGCGCGATCTGAATCTCTTTCCAAGTCAGTTGCCGTTTGGCGCATACCATCCACCCAAGAAGTTTTTTCGCCTTCTCCCACTCTTCCCTGATAGTCGTTTGCTTGATTCGACTGATGATTCTCTCATAACTAGAACATGACAGTCAGCTGCTCCGAGCACATCCAGAATGGTAGACTTAAAGAGTAAAGAGATACTGCTAAGACAGGGGTTGCAATGGCGTACTCACGCTTCTTCAAGTCCGTTAGGAAACCTCCTTTCTTGAATTTCGGCAACCAGCTGAGCCCGAGTGGGCTGTTTGTAAAGATTAGGCAAGACTAGATTAGCATAGAGAAACATGCCTATAAGAGAATAAGTTCAACATACACCAGTGATGTCACCTAAGGTGCGTACCTTGTGCCCTTCTGACTGTCAAATGCTTGAGGTACTCGGTCTGATCGTCGTCAAGGTCATGCTTTGCTTTGATCCGCCCTGCCCAGTCGTTGACAAATATTCGAATATCAGTCTCGTTATCCGAAGACGTCAATGGTATGATTCTCGGTACAATCCTCGTGTTGACGGTGCTGTGTAATGTCTTTTTGATATCGCCGTAATCTTGACTAACTACAAGAACGCGGAGCTTGCCAGGCTCGTCGTTGTCGCATAGAGTTATCATTGAGATCAGGAATTCCATGATCTGCTTTCGCTCAGCTATTTCGCATTCATCAAGCCCGTCAATGATTATAAATTGCTTTGGAATAGTGATACAGAAGTCTTCGAGAATCTTCTTTGCGGTGTTCGCGGACGAAAGCGCTGGTTCTCCGCTTGTCGCTTTTCTGTTATGACAGTAAGGCATCAGATCCGGGTATTGATCCACGAGTTGTTCTAAGATGCCCCTCATGACACCTACCATGTTGTTACTTCCCGGACCGTCGTAGTTGCAGTAGAAATAGCTGGTAAGGTACTCTGTTCTGCGTTTGCATTCTTCGATTATGATTGAAGCAAGGATCGTCTTTCCTACATTGACAAGGTCAGTGTTGAATGTGCACGATCATGTTCACGGCTTACCAGCACCAGGAATCCCATTCATCCATACTAGAGGCGTAACTGGCACATCTGCGTCCATCCAGTCTATTATGTACTCATGCTTCAAGATCCAGAGGCCAGTAGTTTGGTAGTTCTGTCGTACTTCCATATGTTTTTCGTGATCCAGTTTTGACTGAGAGCCTGTTGCCAACCATTCTTTCACTGCACGAGCTTTGTTGTTCCTTTCTTCCCTGATCAAGATTTCTAGGCTGTTTTTCAGTTCTGCCATATCTTCCTGGTACCGTCTATACTCCAGACTATGTTTCGAATCCGCTATCTCCCCTTGTTGTCGGCTATGATCGAGGCTGTGTTTCAGCTCTGCGATATCTTCTTGGTATCGCCTGTAGTGTATGAGATTGGCCCGACTTTCGATCAATTCTTTATGGCGGCGGAGACTTCTCAATATTCCACCAAATCGAGTTTCGAAGTCATTCCAAAGAGCCCTGAAAATCTTGTTCCATCCTTTACAAAGATCGTGTTAGCCAGGTCTGTTGACGCCGAGCTTTCCCCACTCACGTTTCCCGATGAAGAAGCGCATTGCTCGCTGATGGAAATCTAGAATATCCGTGTACATGAGTACTAGTGCCTGCAACATATGCGGGTCGTTACGGAATATAGATTCGTATTCGGATAAGAGAGGCAAGTTTTCACCAATCTGGTCGTACGCGTCTAGCAACTTGTCCCATGCGTCCAAGTGCGCGCTAGCCGTCTGCAAAGAATTGATGCATTAGTTGAATATAATCACTTGAACCTAGATGGGGGGTCGGTACCATCAATAGGAATTTTATAGGGCCCCAAACGAAGGCGACAGCATCTGACACATTCAAGTACACCTCTATTACCTTGCTGAACTGATTCATCGCCTCGAGAAACGATGACAAGCGAGACATATTCCTCATCTTCTTTTCAGTCTCTTGCTGATGCTGAAGCCGAACGATGTCTTGACATAGCTGATCGTACGAGGCAGCTTGGAATTCCTGAAGTTGTGTGCCCGAAAGTCGATTGCGGAAGTTGGTGAGCGCAATTCGGAAAGGCGATGCCAGAGGAAGAATAGTGTGCTCTCCACCCGAGCTAGGAACTACTGCTGTCCGTTGCTGCGTTCTGGCGTTCGTTTGGCCTTCGAAAATAGTGCTTTCGTTCGATGCCAACGTCCCTTTTTCGGTAGGTGTCCTGGTATACTTTGCCATGATCTCCGTAGGCAAGCTTGAGGCTGCTTCTGACTGCTGCCATATTTCTGGAGTCGCTGGTGGCAGGTCGCCTTCAATATCGGAGATCTTGTTCGACCCTAACGTCCCTTTTTCGGCGGGTGGCCGAATGTCCATTGCCATGATAGCCAGCGACTAGTGGGATAGAGGACTAGAAAGTGATCACTATGGGCCAACAATATCGGCTTTGGATTCCGGGCATTCCCAACCATCATTACTTCAGGACTGTAGTGGTGGATGGAAATGACAAGTGAGGCTGAGGCTGGACCGGTGAGCGATCGCGAGCGACTCAGCCTTGTGGCACTCGATTGGTGGACAGCATTGTGGCGCGTAAGGCAGAAGCGAAGGCATTTTCCTGCTATATAGCAGCACCAGGAAACAACACCAGCAGAAATCCGAGAAGCTTTCATGCATGGATCTGTCGCTTTACTGTTCAGAGGTCGAAATAACCTTATTTGTGCCAAGACACTAGCTTTAGTCGCAGACGATGACATGGCTTCTCTCAAACGACTCCTCAATGACACATCCGAACATGCTAGTGAAGGGGTTCTCCCGTCACAGCGACAGCTAACCTGGCAAAAATTTGATGCTGCAAATGAGTAAGATTCGATAGTTGGTATCCTGCTAGCCAGACTATGCTCATATAACCCAGCGCGGCCCCCATTCTCCACGAGCAATCTTGGCCTGAGCTCGCCGAGCAATTGATTGGTCAACCGAGTTTTCCAAGGGGTTTGGAAGATGTCTCGAATGAAGATCACTCGAATGTTCTGCCCCTAAATCATGCTCGGGAACAGATCGGGCAATGGGCAGCTATGAACATCAGTCCCCAAGACTCTCAAGATTCTGCTACATCTATGATAGAGGATGAAAATGATCAGTTATGTCTTGGACTGGTAAGTCGAACTTTAATGACATGACGACTTCATAACAGCTTATCAGTGAAAATTGCGTCCAGATTCATTCGACCCCAATCAAGCTCCGAGGAAGTATGAGCGAACTTGACACAAAATTCAGCGCAGGTGGTGAATGTCCTATCGAAGGTCATTACGGAATGAATGTGACCAAGTCTGATGACACATTTAATGTCACGTTCCCGGATGGCGTGATCATGGGAGAAATGAACACACAATTCGACAAGGCTATGGAGAATCTAACAGATCAACAACTTGTATTCGAGGTACTTGTCCCCATTCGAGCGATTCGAGAGACCATTGGTCGTGTGACAAAAGAGAAGGATGCCATCGCGAGAGTGAGCATCAATGTGTATGGTACTCGAAAGATAGCAGAGCAAGTGGGACGAGAATTTTCCAATCACAAGATATGGCTGCAGCGACCGGATTACGTGCGGCCCGGAATTGCCTACGATAACCCTCATGTCCTTAAACTTCCGCAATTCCAACTTCCAACCAATGACACCGATACACCTGTCACTGTTGAACAGAAGAAGCCCGAGATCGAGAAGATCGATACATTCAAACAGACTATCGCAGACGTCTACTCATCACTGAAGCGAGGACACAGATTAGTGGGCATTGAAGGCGATGGCCGGCTGAAAACTCCGCTTCTGCTACACCAAAAAGAAGCCCTCGAATTTATGTCTCAGCGGGAAAATGGACCAGTACCCGATGAGTTCCTACTTTGGCGACCTGGCGAGGTTGAAGGTCAACCGTGTTACCGCCATGCTATTACAGGTGCCGTTTCACGACTGCACCGGGAAGAGACAGGTGGAGGAATTCTGGCCGACGAGATGGGAATGGGGAAAACGCTGTCAATCCTCGCGTTGGTGCTCAGAACTGTAGAGTCAGCCCATGGATGGTGCCTAAGGAGTGGGGCAAATACAATGCAAGATATGAATAACGGACGACAACCTCTCATTCGAACACGAGCAACGCTCATTATCGCATCTTCCGATCTTATGATAAATGAATGGATACAGGAGATGGAAAGACATTTCCACCGCCACACAACCGGGATGCTGAAAACTGTCAAGTACCACGGCCAATACCGGGAAACCGATATCGAGAAATTGCACGATACCGATCTTATCATAACGACCTATCATACTCTGGCCTCTGACTTCTCAACTAAACGAAACCCACTCGCTGAGTTCGAATGGTATAGGCTAGTGTTGGACGAAGCACACATAATCCGACGTCAATCTACAAGTCTCTATCGAACTGTCCACAAATTAAAGGCTCGGTCACGATGGTGCCTCACAGGAACGCCAATTCAGAATCGGTTGGAGGATATTGGGTCCCTCTTCGCATTCATTCGCGCAAGTCCTTTTGACAGCATGTCAAATTTCCGTAAATTCATCGCGATCCCATTTGACGAAGGCCCAAAACGTCGGGAACTTGCTATTGAGCGCTTTACGCGTCTACTAGACTCCCTATGCCTACGGCGGACGAAAGACCGGCTCCATCTACCAGAACAACTAGACAAGATCAGGAAGATCGATTTCTCTCAGGAAGAGGAGCTGCAATACGAACAGACCAAGAAGACAATGTTTCGGGCAGTCCGCAATCAAGGCAGTGTTTTCGATCATCAGAGTACTCTCGGCATGTTCCAAGTGCAGCTCCAATTACGCATTTTATGCAATCACGGTACATTTCAACATCCTTTTTCCTGGAGTCGGCGGAAGATGCACTTGCTTGATGAACAAGAGGATATGGAAAATTCTATTGGCACTGAGGGTGAAGTGACCTGCTCAGGCTGTAGACAACCGATGCCCATTTTTGGCGACGGTTCGACCTACAAGCGCTACGACTTACATTGTAAGCACGTACTCTGCTTCGAGTGTCTTGAGGAAAGTATACCAGGCACAACCAATCATGAAGCAAGTGGTGCTGAAAAGCTCCCCACTCAATGTCCTTTGTGTGCTGCTTTATGGGGTTCAATGCACGGCACCATCCCCTCGCATTCTCAGCGCTCTGGCCATCATGCCGAACACGACAGTTACTTCCGGTCCGAAGGTCGATCATCAAAAATGGAGGCACTGATGGCCGATGTACAAACAGATCTACTGTCAACCAAAAGGTATTGGTACTACTTCTCTCCTACGCTCAAGCTCACTCTAACACGAGTAGTATCATCTTCTCCTGCTGGACCCGGACTCTAGATCTCCTCCAGTACTACCTCAGTCGCGCCGGTATATATTTCCAACGCATAGATGGCGAATGCCCAACGGCCCGGCGTGAGAAGATCTTAGACGATTTTGCTAAAGATCCACGTTTACGGGTACTTATCATGACAACGGGAACGGGTGCTGTTGGGTACGTATAACGTGTTCCACTGACCATGTCGTTGCCTTTGTTAACCAATCGGACTAGGCTTAATCTCGCGACGGCGAACCGTGTCTTCATTGTCGAGCCTCAATGGAACCCAAGTGTCGAGAATCAGGCCATAGCACGTGCTCTACGCTTGGGTCAAGAACAAGCAGTCCAAGTAACCCGATACGTAGTGAAGAAATCTGTGGAGCAGGTAAGTGATCTCAGATACTCGGGTGGGCAATGATCTTTGATCGTCTGACTGGTTAAGGATATGAAAACATTACAAGACAGAAAGCTGGAGATTGCCGGCATCGCGTGGGAGTAGCCTTCATCATACCAATATCACCCATCGTTCAAATTCCTGACAGATAACGCATTCCATTGCCGAATCACTTGCGATCGATCCGGAGAGGTCCTCCGCCGGTCAGGCGAGCATGTCCGGAGTGCTTCGAAGCGAGGGGTACCGTTGTGGAACTGTGGCTATCAGATCTCGACCATCACCTTGGCTGGGACGACTTTTACTTAACGACGGTCTACCCTTTTGGACCATTCAATTTACATAGACAGGATGCCTGTTCAATTTTTTGCTCTTCTAGTTTTGACCTATCACAGTGCACTAGTTCTCTCTGATACGATATCGGATATCATTGCACGAGCTAGAGCTGGTAAGTGACTGCTGTATCTCAAGCCTGACAACGAGTTGACAAGAGAAAGATGGCATCGACATTGAACACCAACCCTGGTCCTCTGCAGCTTTCGACGCCATCAACGCGCTCCAGACCAACCACACTACCGAACCACCAGGCTTGGGCAATGCGACAAAGATCGATGTTCATGTTCACGCTGTGCCACGCTTCTACTTTGACATAATGCCAGTTAAGCCTAGCGATGAACCATGGACTGTTTCGCGACAGTTCGAGCACATGGCCAGCTTGGGTATCGCTCACAGCATATTGTCATTGCCATGGCCTGGGGCTTCAGTATATGCCGGTAATCAAACAGCAGCCAGAGCGCTAGCACGCATAACGAACGAATATCTGGCCGAAGTTGTCCGTCTACATCCGAAGCGCTTCTCTTTCATGGCGGTAACTCCATTGCCCTTTGCAGATGCGGCACTGAGAGAGGTAATACTTGCCCCTTCTAATCTAGCACTACTAAGTTGGTATAGGTCCAATATGCACTGGATACTCTTGGTGCTATTGCTATCGGACTCTTCTCGAACCATGAAGGTCACTACCTCGGCGACCCAATATTAGATCCATTCTTTGCTGGAGTCAACTCATCAAACCTTACCAGCAAGATTGTCTTCATCCATCCAGCTCTACCTACATGCCCTTTTCGTACGTAGCTATAACCTACTCAACTAGTCGTATGCTGAGTACCGCATGCAGCTGTGCACAACGACGGCAATGTGGAATTCTACTTCGATACCGCAACAGCACTGATGGGATTGACACTCTCGAAGTCTTTACAGAACTTCACCTCGATCAAGTACATTCTGTCCCATGGCGGAGGGGCAACCCCTTCCATTATCGACCGCATGTTTATCCATGCAGCACCTGAATTCAAGTCAGAGTCTGTAGACATATACAGAAAGCGGTACGTTGCTGTCTCGTCAAGATTTTCATTGGCTTTATTGTCTTATGGGTATCTAGGGTCTGGTACGATAGCGCTGGTGCTACATATCCACGCCAAATTCAGGGCCTGTTGGCGTACGATATTCCTAAGACGCAGCTTCTCTACGGCTCGGACTTTCCGTTCAATGTCGGCCCGTACATTGAAGCGGCTCAAGCTGTGGCGGATGCAGACTTTCTGACAGACGAGGAGAAACTTGGCGTATTCTCGGGAAACTCCTTGGTGTTGTTTCCAGAACTCAGCAAGGACTGAAATACTACGCAATTAATTTAGAGAGCCTGCAGGTACTCTACAATACATGTCTTGAAGCTTTCTCGCTAGCATACTATTCCATCATTGCCGTGAAAATGACAGACAGAATCCTGCCTGTGACGTGGATGCCTACCCAAGGCGGATTCCGCCTTATTCTCGCATCTGGACAGCCCACATCAGCCACGCACAAGGCACACACAAGACGGGAGCAGGAAGAACGCCGCAAACCCTGGCGCTGTTGCCTTCGACGAAAACCAGGTCACGAAAAGATAAGACAGGAGCCACGCCTCCGATCTGCAACATTCGTGCGTGTGTCTGAGTTTCACGGAAATTGTGGGACCATGAAGCCCCTTCCCCGGGCTAAAGATTGCAGTGCAGACGGACAAAGGATACAATGAGTGGTTGTGAAGAGCCCCGAGGCCGAAAATCGCGCTAGCGATTGCGATGCACGAAGGACAACGGGGCTCGTCCAATGAGGGACATGGAATGCGATAACGGCAGTCAACGCGCCGAGCACAGATGAATGCTTTCATGTTATCTCTGTAGTGCAAGTTTAATTGCACTGTCCTCGTTGACTTGAATATCAACCGTTGAACCGAGATCGCTGTTCCACTTCTCAGCTTGCCCGATTAGGCAATTCTGGAAATCTTATCAGATCGTCGATCTCCTAACGAAAATGGCCAAATGGCCATCTGTGTATGGCCTCCGCCCTCGACGGATCTGCTCTGATCTTTCGACCACGGCGTGTCTTCTTCACTTGAATGCAGAGATTTTCGAACCATATCCACTCTTCCCCTTCTCTGTATCGGCATCCGGCAGCAATGGCAGTTTCCTCGTCGCGATCCAGATATAGATGTACCAGACCCCAAACACAAACGCCGTCAATGCAATCGTCGTCCCCAGATACACTCGCCAGCTTTGATCAGCTTCAAGCGTGAAGATGCCCGCATCCCACAATGACTACAACGTACACGACCGTTAGCAAAAGTCCCATTCCATCCTTTCCACCCACAGATTGCGTAAACTCACAGCCAACATCGTGCCAGGCAAAAACGTCAACGTCAGCACGGTAATCGTCTTCATCGTCCTACTATCCTCCGCCGTCAACTTCGCAATATCCCGCGACCCCTGCGCAATCCTCAGATTCTGCTCGCTGCTTTTCTGCGCAATGAGGCTGTACGTCACATTGATCTGCGCATTCGTCCGGTCCAGCAGCTCTGCAATCTTGGTCTTGCTTTCCCGCAGCACGCATTCGTTCCACTTGATCCTGCCCACGATCTCTGCTTTCACACCCCTTCCCATCCTCATATTCATATCCGCAGCCGCAGCCCCAGTGTCCCTGTCCTCGTGAGCAACCCTACCATTCTGAACACGCAGCTCCTCGCACACGTCAAGTAAATTAGTAAACTGCGCTCCCAAACCCGCCGCAAACGTCATAATGGTCTGCGCAAGCCGCAGCTCCACACCCACGGCATGCAGCCTCTGCAACAAATCCGTAAAATCCCTATCCCGCAGACCCCCTCCCACCTTCTCCCTACCCTCCCCCTCCGCCTCTTCCTCATCCCCATCCCCATCCTCATCCTGATATTCAGAATACCAAGGCGTCATCCCCGTACGACTTTCCAGTCTCCCAACATGGCCCCAGAGCCCGTCAACCCAGCGCCCAAAATCCGTGCTGCGGCGCTCGAGCACGAAGTTGAGGATGTGCAGGGGGTGCGCAGTGAGGAGGGCGAGTTGGCGGGCGCAGCGGGCGGAGAGGTCGTGGAGGACGAGGGCGTCTTTGCAGGATATGAGGATTATGGATGAGAGGTCGTGCAGCCGGATGCGCAGGGATAACGCGATCATTTTGCTGTTGCGCGGGAGGCGGAGGTAGATGTCTGGTAGGATATGGAATGTTAGATGGGTGGATGGGTAGGGTAGGGTACATGATTAGAGGACCGTGGGTACGATTTCGTTGGTTGGGTTACAACATTGCTCGATTAAAGACCTGAATGATATAGAATCGTAGTAAAAAAATAACTTCGTACTTACAAAGTGCTACAGCCCGGCTCTCCATCTCATCATACAGGACATGATACGAGAAATGCGGTTGTGTCAAGACATACGTCGTCACCAGATGTCTATCAAAGACACCGGCATCTACCCACGACCGCAATACCTTCTTTGAAAGCTGTAACGAGTCTCTTTTCTCATACGGGTCGCCGTGCGCAAAGCTATATTCCCAGATATTCTGAAGTCAGCCGTGCATACCTAGCATGCCATAGATGTCGAACCGTCTAGAGACAAAAGACTAGAGAACTACAAACGTACATTGCAATAGCGCCCTTATCCTGACCTTGCGAGGTGTCTTGGGTTTCGATGTCTTTGCTTAAAGTTGACTTGAGCGTTGTTTGGTTGGTTAGCTACGGGTACTACCCTCCCATGGAACTCCTCAAGGATCTACGTACAAGGCACGCTGCCTTCCCCTCCAACCCATCCTCATCCAAATCCAGCAATCCACTCGTCACATTCCCCCCATTCCCCCCTTCCACTTCTACATCCCTCGAATCCAGGTACCTAACTCTCGAGCTCGTTTCAGCACAATACATGCCATCGAAGGCTGTTTCGTAAGCGAGAGGATCCATGATATCTTGTCCTCAGTTTCGGATTTAGACCAGGTAGGTTAGTGGATAGAGATAGTGCTGATAGTGTCCGAGAAAGGCTGTTGACAGCTCTGGTGTTAGGCTGCATGCTATGCTGCTTGAAGTTGTGAGCTTGGCCGCTAACGACTTTGGGAACATGCATATGCATATGCATGGTGAGCTGGGGGCGAGAAACCGGTCGACTTTTTGGTATCAACATTTGATACCATGTTTCGAGGGAGTCGAGATACTGTAAGAGGTTAACATAACGTTTGTTTTGGCGCGTGCAGACGACTACATCAATGGGTACCTTGCGGGTACGAGACAGCGTATAGGAACTCTTACGAGTTAAGTTTTTCGAGTTTGAATTTCGAGTTCTTCTGTTCAAATGTGTATATACACTCTTTACAACGAACTCTTACACGCGCCTTGTACATGCGTATCCAGGTTGACCGTCCTTCCCACCCCAAAGACATCGTACATTCCATTCTCTCACGGTCTCAACTCAACCGGACTCTCATACTGCTTCATTGCCTCCTTATACCCCTGCCCCTCAAGAATCTCCTGCACCTTATCCAGCATAGCCTTCTCCCTCCTGCCAGTGTACTCGCCCTCCTTGACCTCCACGCCAACATTCGTCGCTGCATCCAGACTCTCATATTCCCAAATATTCGCCTTCATGCCCACGCCATGATACTGATGTTTCGTCAGAAAGGCGAGCCACGCCTTCACCACATCCGGATGCCCGTCCTGGATCTGGACCAGCCGGCGCATGGTGACACGCTCGAAATTCTCCTGCGACTTCTTGAAGATGAAATTTGACCGTGGCACTGTCCAGCGCTCGGTTATTTTGGGCAGGGGAATGGGACCCCGGGCGGGGAGGCCCATGTAGTAGGCAGCCCGCACGGCGAAGTCGGCGAAGAACTCGAGGTTGCGGATAGAGTAGGAGCGGAGTTGGAAGTCGCAGACAGGGACGCCGTGTTCAGCGGCGCGACGCAGGGGCCGCATGTTGATGGCGCGGACGTTGATGGGTGTTTGGAGCGCATCGAGGGCTTCTTGGGTCTTGGGATCGAGGGGCGGCTTGTCGGTGGGCAGGGTGATGCCGCGTTCTCTGGCTTCTGGGTTAGTCGAATGAAGCAATAGTAAAGAGGGTGGAGAGGACGTACTTGGCTAATTTTATGGGTTCGACGCCTGCGCGTTTGTACATGTGCAGCATCGTGTGGTGGTCTGGGGTCTTCTTCATGTCCTCGAATATCTGCTTGGCTTCCTCTACAGTTTCAGGCTCCCTCTTCTTGAACTGGATCTCTGCCTCCCTCTGGCTGTTGTATAGTCTGTGTTCCGCATTAACCTCAGTGCTCCTGATCGAGTAAGGGGACTTCCTACTCTCTGTATGTTCTCTCATTAATTTCCAGATCTTCTAAGCGCTCCTTGAGACTCATGTTCTCAAAGTCCTGCACAGCTCCATCCTGGTCTCCGGGCACTCCATGCGGCGTATCTGACTTTGCTCTCGAAAAACTTTGGGCGGAATATCTAGGAGTGGAGATCTGCTGAACGGTCAGTGATGGGTTGACAAGAGCAATTAGTCGCGACGCACCTTTGCCCTCTTAGCAGGTGCCCACAGGGCCCTTGTACACCTCGGCGCCGCCATTGCTGATGCACAACCCAAACACGCGATGGACAGTCTGGTCGTGCTGAATTCCAAGATGCGAATCGGCACGCTAAGCTGTCTGCATACACCGCCCGGCAGAACCGCCATCTCGGAGCTCACCGCGCCAAGACATCTGCCTTGTACGGAGTCTCACGCACTAGGAAAACATCTCCACTATAAGTAGGTCACAAGCCAAATTGCCACAGACGTTATTTTCAAGGTCTCAACGTTAGTAGACATTGATATAGAGTCTAAGGGCCGACGCACGCGATACAGTGGCATAATTACATCTTTCTTCCAACTCGAGCAGCATGGATGTAGCAAACCCAAGAACATACCAGCGGGCAACCGAGACTGCAACACACATTCGCTCTGCCCTTCCCGAAACATTGCAAAACCCAAAAGTTGCTATAGTATGTGGTTCTGGGTTAGGTGGTCTGGCAGACACCATTGAGGCGGAGCCAAAAGTCGAGCTTGCATATGGAGACATTCCAAACTTCCCTCGGAGTACAGGTAGGTGCAAGGAAGCATAATGGAGAACTCAAAATCATCAGTGTATTGCAGATGCTGACATGATATATAATGTAGTCCAAGGACATGCAGGGAAATTTGTTTTCGGGCTCATAGGGCCGCAAAGGCTTCCAGTGGCACTTCTCGTTGGTCGAGCGCAGTGAGTGGTATTGCGCGACGGAGACATGAGCGAACGTGCTGACCATTACAGCTTTTACGAAGGTCACTCGATGGACCTAGTAACATTTGCGACTCGTGTCTGCAAAGTCCTTGGGATTGAAACGATGGTTGGTGCGTCGAGGGTGACCAAAGAAAAGCTGGTGGAGCGCTCTGACCGTGTAAATAGTTACAAATGCAGCTGGTGGTTTAAACCAAGACTATGCTGTCGGAGACATCGTTTGTCTCAACGATGTACGTCGCCTCTAGATTGTAGATCTCGTTGTCAATAGTGAGGCTGACAGACTTTAGCACCTCAATCTGCCTGGCATGGTCGGTATCAATCCTCTCAGAGGCCCGAATGTTGAAGAGTGGGGCGTCCGATTCCCGCCGTTATCCGATGCCTACGATCTTGACTTGCGAAGGCGTGCGCACAGGGCATGGAGAAAGCTAGGGTTAGACAAGCAGAAACGGCGCATTCACGAGGGCGTCTACGCTTTTGTTGTAGGACCAACGTACGTGTGAGCTGCTCAACTTGAGGTGACTGTTCAATGACTCTTTCTAGCTACGAAACAAGAGCCGAATGTCGCATGCTTCGAACTCTAGGCGCGGACGTCGTTGGGATGTCCACAGTACCGGAAATCGTCATCGCTCGGCACTCCGGTATGCGCGTGCTCGCGTTCAGTCTAGTAACAAACATCGCTGTCTTGGAGGCCGGTCCGCGTGGAGACGATGAAGCGATACAGGCAATGTCCAAGTCCGAGCTTCATGTGCATCTGAGCAAGGGAAAGGCGACCCACGAAGAAGTACTGGAGTCCGGCAGAGAGGCTGCAAAGGACGTACAAGCCCTCATTAAGCAAGTCCTGTCGGACTACAGCCAAGACTAGTAGCAGACTCAAGTGTCCCAGACGAATACTGGTGTGGGTGACCGGCTAGGGCCCTAGTAGCGCTTCTAATAGATTTGTACCGACCATGATATAGAACGGCTCTAACAGGCTTCATCAGACTATGCGATGCTAGCCCGGATGTGCTTCGACGCGTGACGTGATGGTGTGTGCATGTCCGGAATATTGGTGGGAATCCAGGTGAAGGGCTCAGCGCTTGCCGACACCACCCTTGCGTTTCGCTTTGAGAGCCTTGTAAAAGTTCTTCTTTCCGCTGGCCTTGGCTGATTGAATCTGTTCGGCCTTGGATTTGAATCTGCCTGTCACCGCCTCCTGTGCGAGGACCTCATCGACGAATGTACCCTTCCGGTCCTTCTTGTTGATGCGAGCATTGAAGTACTCTGTTGGACCTTCGACAATGGTTCCAACTTGGGAGAACGCGGGAACATCGGACTTGGAGTTCATCTTCTTGTAGTGGCGCTTAGGATCCAGCACGCTTCGCATCTTAAGTAGCTGCAGATCCCGGCGGAGCTCAGGAGTAACCTCAGTCCTCGGTAGATTGAACCAGTCAGAGCCGGCAGTAGCCTTCTTCTCCTTGGACAATGTTAGCTGATGCGATTGCAGGTCTAGCTAGCAACATGTAAAGAGCAACGGGCCTCAGTGTAACTATGATTCTAAAAGAAAAAACCCTCAATGATGCAGGAAGGCACCCAAAACGGGGCCCGAGTCTACTTCAGGATTGAAATGGGATAATTATCATCATTGGCAAAAAACGAAGACATTTTGTACGTACCTCGCGCTTCTGCTTCTTGACTTGGATGGGATCCTCAATCTTCTTGATGCCGTCGGCCAGAGCCCGCTGCTCCTTGTCGATGAGCTTAGAGGGGTCTAGTTTCCCATCCTTGGTGGTTGAGCTGTCTGCGATGTGGCCTGGGTTCAGCCGCGGGAGCTTGAAGGGAGTGTCCGCTGCAGGCTTCTGGGAAGCTGCCTGCTTTGCACGCAAGCTGCGTTCGGCTTCCTTGAGCAGCTCCCGAACCTGCTCATCTGACAACTCCTCATCGGTGTCATCATCATAGAGGCGCTGATGCGCTGGCAGGGCCATGTTGACGTTGGCGTGTGAGATGCGATGCAGTGTGCGAGGATTTTTAGGGCGAACTTTCCGATGGGCGGCGCACGGACATCTCGGGGTAACTGCGGCCACACCCCACGTGGCCCTCTTCCCCCAAAGTTCGTTGAGATACCTCTCTCAACAGGAAGAAGCCAAGAGGCTTCACCGAGGACTGTACACGCAGTCTAGAGGGGCATCGACGTGTGATACCTCAGCAGAAAGAGCTTCGTGGCGGACAGCCAATTTGAGGATATCATACAGATGTTCGAGGCGGACTCGGAGACGAAGTACAGCCAGTACTCCCAGACATTCCAGATATCCCAACATCCGCCAGCTTCACTTCGAACTGCGCTCCTGGAGCAGTCTGATGATGACACCGCGCAGCTGGCGCATTTCAGGGCTGTTCAGGGCTGCTCCCACAACCCGCACTCTGTACAGACAACGCATCGCTGCCACGGCCGGCAGACATAGAAATAGTCGCGCTGTCCAATCAGCACCCTGTTAATGCACCGTCTCGTCCAATCACGCGTCCGTCCCACGAGCAGCTCCAGCCAGTGCGGCATGTCGGGATACCAGACGCATGTGTTTTCTGCTCTCGTAGTGTTGTTTCCCCCCGGGGTCGAACGCATCCGCGGTGCTGCGTGCGCTCGTAATTGCCCCGATGCGATCGAGGCGTGCAAGAGCAATATTGTGATGAGATGCATCCGACTGTGCTGTCACCCCCTCGGCCGCTCTGACAGCGGGTCGTGGGCAGAGTGCGGTGCGACATGCAGACGGGGGGGGAAGCATATAATAAACATGGCGGCCGTGGCGATCGGCGGCAGAAAGGCAGTGAGAGAGCCCGTCTGCCGGCTGCGTTCTGCTGCGTCTTCCTGGCATCCTCCTCTAGCATCGCCGGTCTCGTCTCCGCTGCTGCTCGCACTGGCCTCAGTCTGCGGGCGCCAGCTCTCGTCTCCAGAAGATCCTGTCCATAGCGTTGGCCGCAGCCCTGTCTAAGGTCCGGCGCGTGGTTCGCCCGCCGTGCCTGCGCACTGCTCTCATCCGATTGGCAAGCAGTCGCCAGCAATTTGCACCACCGGTCGCTGTGTATCGCGGCGCTGTCACCCAGGTAAACAACCGTGGAAAACGGGCCCCGGTTGAGATGGAAGCCTCGCACAAGGACATACTGACCGCGGCCTGCAGCATCCTGTGCTCGACGGCTGCGCTCGGCTCCCCCGCGCGTCTGCCTCTGGTCCAGCCCTCGTCCACTCAGCGTCCCAGACCGCATCTTTGACGCAACCACAGCATCGAGCAGCAGCAGCAGCAACACCCGCGCTGACAACCGCCCGTCGCCAAGCACGCAGAGCCATTGGGCGCTCCAGACATCTGTTGAGCGCGCGCCCGTCCTCTCCGCGAGATCTGCCTGTGCGGAGCGCACCCCTGCACACGGCGTAACCTTTGCGCGACGAAAGCGCCTTCATGGACAACCTCCAGGCTCAAAGAGGGCGTCAAGCTCCCGCCGCGCCGCGCCGCTACGACGGTGCGAACGGCAATCCGCTCTACGACTCCACGAACGGCGGCCACTATGGTACGTGTGCTGCACCACCCCGACGCCGGCGTGCCATTGCGCCGCCGCGCGTGTCGCGTTCAGTCTGCGACCAGAGGAAACCCCAGCTAACACGCGTGCATCAGGTGCCTCCGCTGCTGTATGTCATGTCCTCCGCTGAGCGCCCGCTCCGACGCCCGTCTGCCTCGCAGACACTGATTTGGTCCCAGATTGCCGCTCAAGGCCATGCGCCCGACCCGCAGCTCTTCACCGGCTCGTGGCAGAACGTAGGATGACCTCATCGCGGTGCGCTCCACACATGGGACTAATAGAAGCCAGGTGAACCAAGGTCTGACGGGCCAATACCGCGACATTCTTAACACGTACTGGCAGCAGCAAGTCACCAAGCTCGAGACCGACGAACATGACTACAAGCTGCACCAATTGCCCCTGGCGCGCATCAAAAAGGTGATGAAGGCCGACCCCGAAGTTAAGATGATCTCGGCAGAAGCGCCCATCCTGTTCGCCAAAGGGTGCGACATATTCATCACAGAGCTCACCATGCGCGCGTGGATCCACGCCGAAGAGAACAAGCGCAGGACCCTCCAGCGCTCGGACATTGCCTCAGCGTTGTCCAAGTCGGACATGTTCGACTTCCTGATCGACATCGTTCCGCGCGAGGAAGCTCACGCCCATAAGAGGAGTGGAGGTCAGGGTAGCACCGCAGTTCAGTCGTCAGCGGCCGCAGTGCCTCCAGGCGCAATGGCCCCAGGGGGAGTACCGCAACACCAGATGCCTCCCCCCGATTATGGCATGGGTCAACACATTGCTCAACAAGAAGACTTCCGCCAGCCTGGCATGTATGCGGGCCCTGTCCAAGGTGACCCAAGTGCGTATGGACAGCCGCAGATGTTTGATCCCCAAGCTGTGTACGGGGCCTACAATCAGATGGCACAGCAGCCGGTGAGTTCAACAACAACATTTGCCTCGTTACCAAGCGCTAATGCCGCACAGCAGATGTATCCTGTTGGGCAACGAGGACCTGACCCTACCGGTGCTGGGGACCCGAACCAGGCTTACCGCCATGACCCAGAAGGCGACGCGGACGCTGAAGGTGAAAGAGAAGATTTTGGTCCTTAGCCTTAGCTGCTCAGCAACCATCATCATTGTATGTCTTGAGATTTGGATTGACTTTATTGTAGTTGAGAAGATGAAAAGAGGCCGGGGATCGCCACGGCCATTGGAGGGTTCAGAGAAGAAACTGTCCATATTCTGGCTGCCCCAGGACCAAGCCGAGCAAGACGAATGGTCGAGGAGGGCGTGGTGTGGCCTCTCCTCTTTCTCATATTGACACATTGGGCGTTTACCTGTGGTGGATCTCAGTGCACAGGAAGGCTTGGTGGTATTGACGGTGTTTTGGGATCAGGGCTCGGCCGCGGATGGCCTCCGGCGTACATACAGAGCACAGCAAAATCTTTAGAGCGGTTTTCTTCTACCTCATTTGCGTGGCATGCACGGCTTGGGTGTTCCTGCAGCAGTCCGGCCCGCACTCCGATTCCATCCGAGGAGCACCGAAGCTCAGCAGGGAACGTGAATACGAACGTGCACCGAGGCTATCCTGAGCTGCGCGTCATGTGCGCGGCCGCGTCGGACGTGTATATGGGGTTTTCTTGGAGCCCAGAGGCCGACAACGTTGGTGAGTACGTTTGAAGCACAGGTCTGGCCTATCCTTAACGCTGCCGGTCTCGTACCCCGCCATTGGCCCGAGCTTCCTGTGTCCCTTCCCCCGCGCAGGCCAGCCAACAGTCCAGTCTCGTGGCTGGAAAGCTCCTGCTTAAAGCGCAGTCCCACGCACACTGTCCGTCGAACTTTCTCTCCCATTTCTCATCACCTCACTCGACCGGTTTTGGCATTGCAATTGTCCACCAGAAGCACCAGCTCCGAATCTCACCTCGATCTCACTGCGTCCCACTACCCCTCCTTCACCAGACTCCGACTATACACCCCAACAAAATGGTCAAAGTAGTTGTTGCAGGCGCGGCCGGAGGCATTGGCCAGGTAGGGCATCAAGACAGAAATCAGACTCAATCGCTTACCACGACGCAGCCATTGTCCCTCCTGCTCAAGGCATCCCCCCTCATTGACGAGCTTTCCCTCTACGATGTCGTCAACACGCCGGGTGTTGCGACTGATTTGTCCCACATCTCATCTCCAGCGGTGAGCACCGTCACACCATGAGGTCATGCACAGAGGCTGACAACTATGAAGGAAGTAACAGGCTACCTGCCTGAAAATGGTGAGGGTGTCAAGAAGGCCCTCAAGGGTGCTAATGTCGTTGTCATTCCCGCCGGCATTCCCCGTAAGCAGGACCCAGCATCCGCCCCTTTTAGGCATGTACTTATCTAGAATCTTAGGCAAGCCTGGCATGACCCGTGACGATCTCTTCAACATCAACGCGGGCATCGTCAAGGGCCTCATCCAAAGCATCGCCGAGGTCGCCCCTGAGGCATACATTCTCGTCATCTCGAACCCGGTGAACTCGACCGTCCCGATCGCCGCCGAGGTCCTCAAGAAGGCTGGTGTCTTCAACCCAAAGAAGCTCTTCGGTGTCACCACTCTCGACGTCGTCCGCGCCGAGACCTTCGTTGCCAGCATCGTCGGCGAGAAGGACCCACGAAAGACCACAATTCCTGTCATCGGTGGACACTCAGGCGAGACTATCGTTCCTCTGTTCAGCCAAGCCTCGCCATCCGTGGACATTCCAAGTGACAAGCTTGACAGTCTAGTCAACCGTGAGTCATGGTTCTGTTTTGACAGTAAAACGTGTTTAACCTGGCTTTAGGCGTACAGTTCGGTGGTGACGAGGTCGTCAAAGCCAAGGATGGTGCTGGCTCTGCCACTCTCTCTATGGCATACGCGGGCTTCCGGTCTGTGCACCCCCTTCTTCGCTCCTTCCGTAGCTGATTGTTGCAGATTTGCCGAGAAGATCATCAAGGCCGTCAAGGGCGAGAAGGGCATCGTAGAGCCCAGCTACGTCTACCTGCCAGGTGTGGCTGGCGGTGACGCTATCAAGGAGGCCACCGGCGTCGACTTCTTTTCCGTCCCCATCGAGCTTGGCGTAAGTAAACCGCAATTCGTCTTGTACACTAAACTGACACACCACAGCCCGATGGTGCTGAGAAGGCCATCAACGTCATTAGCAAAGCCAACGATCACGAGAAGAAGCTCCTCGAGGTCGCCTACAAGGATCTTAAGGGCAACATCCAGAAGGGCATCGACTTTGCGAACAAGCCTGCTGAGCAGAAGTAGGTTCTCCCTGTTCTCTTCGTCTTCCAACCTTGGCATGGAAATACTCACCAACACGTGTAGATAGGCTATGAAGAATATCACGACTGATGCTGTACGGCTGAACAATATACGGACATGAAGAATCGGGGCCACGAGTCTGGAATGACGCAGCCACGTCTGCGACATAGAGCAAGCTTGCCATTTGGGCCTGCTGATATGGTTATGTAGCCCGAAATAGACCCATACGTGCAAGTTACATGCACCGAAACCTCATGTTGCATTCTTTCCGTGCTGGGTATTCTTGCCCAAGACAGCCTTGACCCATAAGACGCCACCCAATGCCGCTAAAATCGAGAATACTAAAGCCATGTCTTCCCATACACGCCACGCTCTTCTCCAACCTTCATGCCTTCGCTCCCACAGTCCGTATCTGGAACGTCGCGGCCGGCAACCCGGTGCTCTCGGCCGTCACACTAGCCTGTATCCCCAGTGCCGCTAAACTCCCCCTTATAACCCCCGCCGGGAAATACAAGAACGGCTGCGCTCTAGCCAGGGAATTCGGGTCGCCCATGCCCAGCCCTATACTGCCATCGTAATCCACGACAATGTCTTTGGGCGCGCTGCTGGGATTTGCATTGGAGTTGGCATTGGGAAGGGAGTTGGAAGTGGCATTGGGAGCGGCAGGAGGATGTTTCTTGGTGTCGAAGCTCATGCGCGACATGGGCTTGAAGGTGTTGTCGGTCAGGACGTAGATGCCGCGGTGGTTGGTCTTGAGGTTGTCGATTTGCTTGCGGAAGAGCAGGGTCCAGAGGTCTTTGCACAGGAATTTTATGGTGTCGAGGGGGGAGGTTGGGCGCGGGGATGTGCGGGATACGCTGCGATGTAAGTCTAGTCAGTGAAGTAATCTAGGGCAACGTTTTTAGGGCTGAGGGGTTCTGAGGTCCTGGGGATGCGGGAGGGGAGAAAGGAGTAAGAAAAAGGCCCACCGTTCAACAACCCCCAACCCAACTCTATACCCCAAACTCTCCAGCCGCCGGAACACAGCTTCCCGCGCCTCTTCCTCATCCACCGTGCCGCCCACCGTGCCGTCTCGCCCGCCCGCCGTCCCTGCTACGCTCGAGTCGTCGGATGTCCGGCTCGGCTTCGAACCGCTGCTCGATGTGGACGAGGCGCCGCGCAGCCATTCTTCTTCCCGTGCGGCTAGGTCGGCGGTTATGCGGTAGGCTAGCGGTACCAGCTCGATGAGAAGGAAGTCGAGGCACGAGGTGTTTACGAGGGTGGCGGTTGGGTCGTTGTAGGGGAGGGAGGCGTCGGTTGGGGTTTGTGGTGTGGCCATGGTGTAGATGGGGAGAGACCAGAGTGTTGCTGTTGCGGTGGAAGGTTTGAACAGTGGGTTTTAGCTGTTTTAGGGTGCAGAGAGAGGGTTGCGCGCGGGGCGGTGGTGGGGGGTTGGGAGCGCGGTGCTGCGGTTATGTGCTGTGGGAGTGGAGCTGAGTATGCATTGCTTCGGTTATGGAATTCGGGGAGTTGGTGGAGGAGTTGAGTGGTCGTCTGCAAGCATGTGTGTGTTGAAAGGTCCGTATGTTCTGAAGCTACAAGTTCCGCGACTTCGGTGGAGGATGCGGGCTTGGCAATTGCCTATCTGGGATGGCCGGATGGCTAACACCTGGTTTGAGCTCTTGCATGACAGGCACTTTTAGGTACGTACGACGGCGGAGACAGTGATGTTGATACTTGGTCGCCAACGTAAGGCTTTGTGGAGAACCACGTTTCCTTCCGAGTTAGTATGCACTGAGCAATGAGGCGCGAATGTAGATTAATGCAGAACACAGGATGAAAACCGTATAACTTCCATCTCATTTATATCTCAACAGAGCTCCTAGACACTGCATTCCTCTGATAATGCGTCAGTACATTGGACGTTGTGACGTTGGCACGCTGAAAGACAATGCATATCGAACACAGCCTCCGTCACGTTCCAGCTGATACTTTTGGTGACTTCAGTCTGCAGGTTTTCATGAACATAGATCAAGCTAAGTATATGGAATATAAGCACGAACTAATATGCTTAATCTAGATTGGCAATCATTTGGGTAGTCCGGATTCGCCGGGGCCGAAAGGGGCATACTTAGCGAGGAGGGAGTTCATGGTCTCATAACATCTGTAAGTGAACAAGTCAGTAGTCTCATCTTATTTAAGTGCTTGGCGGCGTTGACATACTGTCTGCGAAAACTCGAACCATGGTGGCATGCCGACTCATGCAGTAGCATGTAGCTACTGTACAGTTTGCCTCGATCGTCAAACTGCTCCGCTGGCTCACTTTTGCCCATAATAGCCAAGTACGTATCCGTGTAGATATCTGAAGCAACCATTTTGTTGAACTTGCCGCGCCACATGGCAATCTCCATCTCGTTGTGTGCGTAGTAAGCGGCTGCATCAAAAACATAGACTTCACTAGACTCGACGTCCGTGCCGATGTTTTGGTCCCAGAGATCGCCGTGAATCAAACAAGGTTTCACGCGCTTTCCGTTTGCTTCCAGGGGTCCTAGAAGTTGGGGTACCACCTTTGTGATCAGACGATCTACTACTTGCTCTAGATTCTTCCACGGTCCGTTTCTGTCTCTATTCAACTGCATCGCTCCCTTCATGAGTTGGATATAAAAGTCCATCCAGCTCTCGTTCCACGCTGTTTGTTGAGGAAGGTTGCCTTGACAGGTGTTGACGTGAAACCCGAACTTTCCAGTCGGAGACTTGCTCTTTTGGTGTAGGTTTGCGAGCTTTGTACAGAGCGAGAACGGATCAGCTGCAGGCATCTGATTAGCCAATTTGATAAAATCGCAGAGGAAATAGTATTGGTCAGAGTCCGGTTTAGAAGTACTAAGCTTCCCCCAAGTGTATGGTCTAGGGACGAAGTCTGGAGAGATCTTGTAGAGCTCGCACATGGAGTGGAATTCGCCTTCAAGCATGGCCTTGCCCTGATCTCCCTCGGCGCACTGCGGAGTGGTCAGACAGTGCTTTGATAGGAAGAGATCGCGAATACTTTGAGGAAGTAGAGTTTCGACTCGCCGTTTGCGAGTGTCGTTTCGATTCGGGCAGTGTTGGTCCATGCTGCAGATCCATGGTGGGTGCACGAATGCACAATGGTCCCTGCGGGTAGTTCTATTGATACAGTAAGACCAGTTGTTCTTGTCTCTTCGTCTTTCTTTTGACGTCTTACGATTGATTACAATCTGATCCAAAGGAAAATCTCTGGTCATGGCCATGTTCCCACTTTTCACGAGTAACTTGAGCAAGCTTGCCTGACGATGCTGTCGGGGAAATCCAAATTTCAGTCGTATGATTAGCAGCTCCAAAGAGATGATGATCTAAAGATTGGAAATTCTTGTCGTATGTTCGAGCAGAATGCATTTGAACGTGTCTACCCAGGGTGCTAACCCGCACCAGGCCGAGGATCCTCCAACTTCACCTTCGGGTCATCTAAAAGCGTGTCACATTAGACCGATCAGGCACCCGGGGCCTGAAAACATTTTGTGTTCACCTGCGCTGATACTGCCGAAGTCGAAACCAGGCCCACGGGGCAGATAACGCGTGGAACAGCCAACACCGGTTCAGGCAATACAAGGAGTGTCCTACCTCTCGACGAACACAGCCTATAAGATACTTTGTAACCAAGGCCGCAGTAGTTGCTCAGCACATTTATCCATCCATTCAAGGTCACTCCGAAATTTGTAGGAATACTACCAGAACCGCTGAGTACCTGCGAGCATGCTTCGTTAGCAGCCATTCATTAAGAGCAAAGCAAACAAAGAGAGAGTGAAAACATACGCCGCAGCAGCAGCTAAGGCTTCGAAAGGCTTCGCAACCGTCGCAAATGCCACCAAACACAGAAATAACACGACAAACCCGGTGATCACCCCCAGTCTCTTTAGCATACCCTCCGTAACAGCCAAAACCCATAATGGTACTATCAGCATGAGCATACCCATGATAGTCACTGCGACACCGATGAATGCATCGATTCGTCTGTCAGAGGAGTAATGAATCGCTTCGTCGTGATCTGCGCTCGGTGGTGGCTTCTTTCTCCATAATGAGGAGAAGCGGAAGTGAGAGGACTGCTCGAGGAGCTGTCGAAGCCCGGATATTGCTTTTGGGACAAGAGGAACAAGATCGTGGCGGTGTTGGATGTAGGCGGCTTCTTCGTCCAGGATGGCATTCTTCTTGTTGTGGAGCCAGTTATCGAGACTGGCGATGTTCCTCTGCGGGACTCGAGGAGCAGATTGAAGAGTTGAGTTTTGTATGAGAAGCTCGTCTGGACGGCATCAGCATTTGTTTCAATCGCAGTCGGCGACGAGTCTGAGCATGGCTAACTGTATTCCCTGATCTTCTTATGGACTTCTAACAGCAAGGCTCTTCTCTCAGGAAGAACTTCCTGTCGAAACGATCCGTTGTGGATGTCGGTAGCTGCGGGTTGAGAGTGAGTAATATCCAAATCCTCCAGCTTCTGCTCTAGAACACTGATTTCATCTTGCAGAAGAAGCAGAACTCTAGTATTCAAGGTACCAAAGCGCCGAAATACGAGAAAGTCATTGTCTGAAGCGAGGAACGTGGAGTAGCCTCGGTAGCCTATTGTCTTCCAAGGCTTCGCCTTCAGAATGGGTTGACTTTGCAGTGGAACGTGTGCCGATATTCGATCGGGACTCGACATCGTATATGAAACTTTCGAGGCTTGATCTTCGTCGCCATTCAGGTGGGTCTAACCGTGGTTATATGGCTAGGGTGGCAGATCGAACCATTGGACAGCAGGGTTTCGGTAAAGTGAGGCTATGCTCGAACGAAAGGTGGAGGTTTCAGCCTCGTCAACTTCCCAACCATCATCTGAACAGCTGCAACATCCCATGCTTGATTAGCCTTCGCACGACAGCTTCGCTCAGTGACAGTAATATCAAGCCATCGTCCACTACAAAGCATAATTGCATCCACGAAATTCAGTTACGGTTCTAAGACCTGTTCGGAAAAGCAAAAGCCTATCTTGGGAAGCTGAACAATACCAGCGCGCTAGTAGTGAACATAGCATATTGCCAAAAACCTAGCCATTGATAGGACGTTGATGTCGCTCCACTGCTTTTAAATTGACCCGACCTATCGACAAGCTCTCAAGTTTACGACGAAAGAATATGGGAGATCAAGAAGATCAGAGTGCCAGGTCCGCAGCCCTCCAAAACGACTTTATACCAGAGCAACACGATCACGTGGCGGTGTTTGGTCCCGAAAAAGATAGTAGCGACTTCATTTATCGTGCGGCGGAAGTGAAGAGAATCGACTATGACTTACCAGTAGCGGATCCACCGCCTCCACCTCCGCCGTCATCAGAGCCTCCGCAGTCATTAGTGCAGACTACGACAGGAGCAGCGACCGAAATAGACAACGAATTGGTGGACGCTGGAATGCAATCTCCCGATGACGAGGCACATATGGATCAAGGGGCATATATGGATCATGGAGACGCCGACTTCGAAGTCAAAGAGCAAGACCGATGGCTCCCCATCGCCAACGTAGCAAGAATCATGAAGAACGCATTGCCCGAAAATGCGAAGGTATCGAAGGATGCCAAGGAGTGCATGCAGGAATGCGTGAGCGAATTCATTGCTTTCATCACAAGCGAGGCTGCCGAGAAATGCCATCAAGAGAAAAGGAAGACCATCAGTGGTGAAGACCTCTTATTTGCTATGTCATCGCTGGGGTTGGAGCATTACGCTGAGGCTTTGAAAGTCTACCTTGCGAAGTACAGAGAGCACCTACAGATACTCGAGTCGCAGAAGCCGAAGAACGAGAGCTCGGATGCGTTTCGTATCGTGGGGGATATTGGGAAACAGAGCTGAAGGAAGACTGCGAGGAAAGATGTTGAGCGTCAGCCTTGGCCTCTGCTTTCACACCTCCATTGGTCGTCACCTATCGTTATCTACGCAACGTCAGGAACGGCTGCTACGGAAGGGGAGTACGGGGGCTGTAGCTACGATGGGGCCGAAGGCAGTGGGAGTGGGAGTGGAAGTGGGTGTTCTAGGTGTTTTAGGTGTTGCTATGGGGTTGTTGTGGAGAGTGGTGGACGTAGGAGTGGGATTTGGGGTCGGTGGCCCTGTTCGGTTGCTCTTGATTGCGTCTGGTAAGGCTCTCACTTACTTTTGCGAAGTTCCTTTGTGATATGTACCACTAGAGAGAGAAAGCCGAGTCGGTCGAAGTATAGTCGGTCAGAGGAGAAGGGGATCCACAGGGGCATTCGGTTACTGCATGACGAGAGTCTGACCAAGGCCTGCATACCAAGTATAACAGACATAGCTACTTATGAAGGCCGCCCCAAAGAATGATGAGAGACTTTTTCTTCAGAATTGACCGTACAAAGCCGTCCGGCTTACCTATCACCATATCATGACTATACTGATTAGTGTTGTAATTACGGCTCACTGTAGCCATATTGTGCTCGATTGACCTACGGAAGCAATCAGGGTTGGTTCACTGCTTATTACTCGATAAAATGTGTTGCAGGGTCGTGTTTTTTGTGTCTGCACCTTTACATTCCTAAGCTGTCTCGCTCTTTCGGCTCCGTTGAGCGTCGTTCCCGTATCTGTAACCGCCGTTCCCGGCATTCCCTCCGAACTCCACGGAAGTATGCTCGACACATAACCCAAGAAGTCTAGTGCGAGCGTAAAATACACGACGACCAGATTGACGACGCTAAGCAAGTACAGAACGGTCCATCCTGGGAATCATTCTGGTAGCTCCTGAGTCTTTCCAGATCAATCTTGGGTACTTTGAAATGACCCCATAGATCCAAAAGACCATTCCTTGACGACTCAGATGCAACTACGTTCGCTTGTGTAATCGACTTTGGAAATATTGATCAATGACAGCATATCAAACGTACCATCCATAAATGTTGCACTGTCTGGTGAGGCACAGTACGCAACGCTATTGTCGAAGATAGCCGTGTTCGTTTCCGATAGCAGTCGCAGCGAACTCTGCCCCCCAAGAGGTGACAGTGACCATAGTAGGAGTAGATAGATGGAAAGAGCGTTGAAAGATCTGAGTGCGAAAGCGGATGAGACGGTGGAGACGAGGCTTTGACTACCGACAAGCTTTTCAAGAACCTTCGAGTTGGAAATTAGCTTCATTGAAAGGTGGATCAGACAGGTTTAGCACAATGACTAACACACCTCTATTGTTGTCCCTATTTCTGCTTTTCTCTGTGCAAGATTTCGAATACAGCGACCAGCAACGCCAGCGAAAATAAGTGGGTAGATAGTCGGACCCAATTGCATAGCACGCACTACTTTTTGGCCTGGTTCTGATACCTCACGGCCGTCGAGCCTGTAAGCAGCTATTGCCAGTACTTCATCTCAAGTCAGTAAATGCGCTCGCAACTGTTAGGGACTCAATGCATCGTACCAAGAAATGGAATCGGCATTAGCGACAGCATCAACTCACCGAGAAGCACTAGCATAGTAGGCTTCTTTAGAGTTTGCGGTTCGTTGGGCCATTCTGTACCACTGGTTTGACCCGTGTCAACACTAGATTATTGATCCACCGCTAAAGATGAAATTTCAGTGGGTGTTTTCTTCATCATATCACTTTACGGAAGAGAAGGAGCGTGGATGGACAAGAGAAGGCTGGTCGTAGTATCTTGCTTTGGCGTTCCTGGACTCCTAGTGTCCAATGTCGCAACAACCGCTGGGAAGGCGGCTACCTAAGTACCCTTATTGGTCAACCGATAACCTTGGAACAGTGCGAAGTCGATTATACTGCCTTTTCCACGTCCGACGGACCATGCAGGGTTCTCTCTTCTGCAAGCTTTAAAAATAACTTAGACGTTGTCGCACTAGTAAATTCGAGTAAAATAACCAACGTGTAAGACATTGAGTCCCTCATAGCGGCCCTAACGTATTCTTGTACTTTTCTTTTCCATAACCTTCGTAATTCGTTAACAGAGCCCTGGAAGCTCTTGATCATGGCATTTGAATCATCCTGTCATCTTTCGACTACGAAGTTATGGGTGGTAGCGTGTGATTACTCAGCCTGAAAGCTCCCGGTGACGCCATCCATCGCGACTTCCCCATAGTTACTCCAGGACGATCAACTCGAAACCTTCGTTATCAGCCAGCTGACTCTCGCTGACTAAGTTTTCGTACTGACTTTCTCTTGAACAATTTAGCCTTCTGCAGACCACCATGTGAGTGCCTACCTGGATTTTGACGCGTAAGATATTACCGCTTACAGCAGCCCGTCCGACCCTCACAGGCATCCTCAGGCAGCCAAATTTCAGTACAGAATTTCAATACTAGGTCAGCCACGAGGCCTGGAGATCTAGTAGGCCTAACACGGGCCGTTGTAAGAGGCCTATTAGGATAGCCTTAAATATTAGAATTCACGCTAAGATTCTAACGTAAAGAGGATACCTCTTAACCTTCCAGGTACTGCGTTAACGTAAAGTAAAGCTTTACGTGCCTTGCTACAACAAATCTTAGGCCTAGCGTTGACTAAGGTAGTCCTACAATTAATAGAGATAAGGCAGGGAGGGGCCACGGCTATAAGTATCCTAGTAAGCAAGGGCTAACTATGGGTAAGATACTTACTTAGCTCGGGACCCTACTGTTCTTTGTGGTACGGCAATTACTAAGGAGAACTGACGTTTACGTCAAAATCCAGGTAGGCACTCACCATGTATTGCAGCCTGCGTAAAGCAACTACACCACCGTCCCAGCCCACATTTGACCCGATGGTGTGCACTAATCATCTCGTTCGAATTCCTTAGTGATCTTGCCTTGTCCGGTGAGGATCAGGACCTCGGCGACAACAGCGGACACGCTTTATATACGTGAAAGATGACGGGTGCTTGTCTTCCAGCTAGGCTAAGCGAATGAGAGACCTCGCTTTATAACGGAGTCGCTGGTGGACGAGATAAAACTAAGACATCGCATTCTCATCGGAAACGATCACTAAAAGCACACCCGTCACGCGATGTCGACAAGATAATTGTTTTCGTCAGATGGCGCACCTGTAGGACGCCAAGTCAGCGCCACGGGAACACGACCGCTGCGGAAAGCAAATCAGAAACTTTGAGACAAGAAACAAGATAATGGAAAGTAATTATCTAACCCCGTGCACCCACCCACTCGACCTTGGAACTTACACGGTCAGCTGCCTCTTCGATATCTTGAGTATCACGACATCTGCCAGTCCTGGCACCACCGTTCTTGATACCCGTGGTGTGGTGGGGTATAGTTGAATCTGACGCCGATATTTAAGCTCAATATGACGCGGACGAATTTCACAGAATGCGGTAACACGTACATGAACGATCCGGATCTGATACGGCGGTACAACTACAGCGGACCTGTCAAGCTGATAGCACCGAATCCCCTCACCCAAATTACTTACGAAGGATGTATCGCTCTATGTGGCCATGGGAATCAGTGGTATCCTTGGTCCACTACTGCAGCAACCATCACAACATGGGTACTTCCAATCGTGGGCACGCTTCTTCAAGCGCCCTTTGAGAGCAACGCCTTTTGGAGGACCATCAAGGCAATCAATAGGTGGGTTGGTAATCCGATTTCGAGTCTAGCCTTCATTCTTTGGGATATCGAAATATCAGGAAAGTGCGCTCTGTTCGGTGAGTTACAGTCCCTTTGATTCACGTCATTGGTATTGACCGAAACTAAGTCGACATGGCATTGCCGTACGAAGACTCTATACCGGACGAGAACAGTGACTATGCAAGCTTGCGGGACTCATTCTATCTCCTGATGAATCTTACTCAGTACAAGATGAAGAGGGTAATTTCCATGACCAGGGAGGCTGAAGGTCTCCTAAGAATTATGCTGTTCAGCAAGGACCTAGAGCTTCACGGTACAAGGAAATCTTTGGGTCAGATGCGCAGGAAGTTAGCATACGACCTTCGTTGCAACCGACGACGCGGTGTTGTGCCAGTCTTCATTTCAACGCTCTGGTTCCTGGTGTCTCTAAGCATATCGATCGAAGCTGGTACGTAAGAGTATCAATGAGTGTCTATGATTCTGACCTTCTGACAGCTTTTAACGACGTCGGAAGCAATACCCAAGCCCATAGTCTCGCCATTGGCCTTTTTATGGCATGGTTTCCAGTTCTCATACTGTGCTCGATACTGGACCGAAACCCTGTGGCTTCAGACGATATACAAAGAAAGCTGAACAAGATGGTCGACTTGGTCTGCGTCTCACTACAAGATGACAATACACGAAACGAGTATGTAGCATCCTTTCAAGACCTGCCGCAAGCTCAACAGATGGCTGTCTGGGTAGAGAAAATCACCGCCAAAGCCCCTTACATCGAACGAAGTTACTTCTGCGGCTTCTCCGGGCAAGCAAGAACACGATTTCATTACGGAGCCGGACATGCTATTCTTGTTGACATCGAGAAAGCCTACATTGCAGATCGCGGTCGAGGCTGGCTTACAAACACGAAAGAAGCTCGAGCCGCCTTGGTCCTCGGACAGGTAGATCGCGGCTTTGTCTGGTTCGATGGCCGGCAGCTGTGGCAGATTATGGCATCCATTACCTTGGTAGGGGGTACAAGCGCCGGAGCATTCGTGCTCTCCTTCTTTACACCAACTGTTGGCCTTGGATGCCGGACTGGTGGACATATGGTCTTCTTTATCATCGCATTCAGCCTTCATCTTGCTGAACTCGGTGTCTGGTGGTTTACCTCACCATTGAGAAGGAAGGATCAATTCCGCTCACAGGTCCAGGAACTTATCCACAATCGTTCTGAGGATCTCCTGGAGAAACATAACCATCTGTCCCTCCCGGGCTTAGCCGCCTCTAGAGCTACTCTCGCGAAGATCTTATCTTATTTCGAGGAATTCATGGTCTGGTCCGTTCTACTTTGGATCCGTGTCCTACCCCTCGAAGCCAAGATAGTGAAATTAAGTACGACTGAACGTGCCATCAGGAATCACTTCGTTAGTCTTCACCGCCTAACGACAAGAGCCTGGCTACAGAGAGGCCTCTTCACACCTTTGGAGTTTGCGAATACAGTCTGGCTCTGCTACCTCATCATAGCTCAGACTCTTGGTGCATTCAACAATTGCGCCTGTATGACATCTATTTGGGGTGGTTCTGGAGGATACATGGATTTCACGCAGTACAATCACGCGAATAGTACTACTGTGGTACGATATTGGATCGAAGGCACGGTGACTACGTGTTTCTTCATGGCGTTAGGGATGGGATATATTGTACTCGAGGTTCGTAACCGACCCTCGGCTTGACGGTTGGATGCATAATCTTGGATAACATATTCAGTGGCTTCTCCAATCACATCTCAGTACCGAAAATTACCACGATGCGGCGAAAGGTCTCAAGCGCGTCCGCCGCTTCAAACGATTTACCAGCTGGATCCGGATTCCATCCACGCTCCTCGTCTTGGTGATCGACAACTTTCTGAGCGCGTGTAAGCTGCGGAAGACCAGTGAGCGGAAGGTATTGGTATGGTCAAAGAACGGGATGGGGGCTTCCATGATAGATGTGGATGCCAAGGAGAGTTTCGATAACACCGTGGTGTGAGACAAAGGTAAAAGGCCGAGTCAGGATGGATAGCTGAGTGGATGTTGGGCATACCCAGCTCATCACTTATAACCTGCATATAGACTGCAGTTAAAGGACATCGCAAGCTTTTTCTCAGCTTCTATGACACCCTCTGTATCACACTGTATATGTACGTCTATCGAACTATCTTGTAATGAATAATAGACTTCTCTGGACATCAGGGTGCGAATGTAATGCAAGATGACATCATCCATCGCATACCACACAAATCCTTCCATCACATGTGCACGCAGCTGACTACACAAAGACCAAGTCTCGGAGCCTTATAAAAAACTACAAGATAACTTATACACTGCTAATCAACATTACATCATCCACTTCAAGCTCAGAACTTACCTCCCTCGCTTACACCCGACTCGACTCAACAACAGGCAACATCTCAACTCAACATCCACCCACCACATCAAACACCTGAGTCCCAATTCGCACCCACCACACACACACACACCCACACACACACACACAAAATCATGTCCCCCACCCTAACAGCCCACCTCCTAACCCGCCACACCCCCCTCTTCACACGCGCCACGCAATCCGCTTTCCTATCCCACGCCGCCCTCGGCACGCTCCCCCGCTCCACAATCGCGCACTGGCTCGCAAACGACCGGCTGTACATGCAAGGCTACATACGGCTCTCCGGCACGCTGCTCCGTCTTCTGCGACTGCCCGCTCACCCCGTACCGTGTGGCTCTGCGGGCGGAGTGGAGACGAGGCTGTTGGACTGGCTGGTTGCTGCGCTGGGCAATATCCGGCGCGAGGAGAGGTGGTTTGTGCGGGTTGCTGAGGGGTATGCGTTGGGGATTGATATATCGCGGGAGGGGGAGGTGGAGGAGGATGGGGTGAGGGTGAGGGTGGTGGATGAGGAGAGGAAGAGTGCGGGGTTGAAGAGGTTTGAGAGACTTTTTGGGAGGTTGACGAGTTGCGGTTTTGAGGAGCAGAGTGCGCGCAGGAGGATGCCGTGGCTTGAAGGCGTGGTTGTGTTCTGGGCGACGGAGCGCGTGTATCTTGAGGCGTGGAGGTGGGCGCGGAATAGGGCGGCGGCGGTTGAGCGGGAGGAGGGTCGTGGGTCTGAGGATCTGGATGGTGGCGCGATGAGGAAGGAGTTTATTCCCAATTGGACGAGTGAGGAGTTTGGCAGGTTTGTGGGCGATTTGGAGAGTATCTTGAATGATGCTGTCGAAGAGGTCTGTGGAGCGGATGAGGGTGTGAGGAGAGAGGTGTATAGCAGGGCGGAAGGCGTGTGGAAGGAGTTGCTGGAATGCGAGGTCGCGTTTTGGCCGGAGGTTGAGGGTTGAGAGATGCACTCGGAAGGTGGGCTAGATCTATCTAATGGGTCTCTTATCCTTATCCCTCGTATGAGATGGTACTGGGTACAGATCTGCTTGCATGCAAAATCATGCGGGCGTAAGATACCGAGAATATTCGAGCCCCGGACCGAAGCCGATCGGTGGACTCGCACTTGAATAAGATACTCAGCTTCTTCATGGTTGTATTCACATAATGCTAGATTTGAGTTTGTATACTAGTTGATGTTTGTTTGCCGTGGCTTGCAATCCGAAAGAAGGTGTAAGTGCGTATCCAAACAAACTTGAAAAGAAAGTCTTTACGGCCTGCAGTCTGTGAACAATGAAGTAAGCCTAGCTCAACTTTAAAGGTTGCCAATATTGCTCCCTTTGGTCCAGACCATGACCTGTCATGATCGGTGAGACGGTACCGCTGCGCGCATCATGCAACATGGCAGGACCAAGAAGAACCATCGTGCCAATTTTCTCCCGCCTCATTACAAGAGGCCATTTGACACTCGAAACGATCCACACCTCGTCGTCGGCTTGAGCTATACTGCATGTGGTAGCAGTGACAATTCCAGACGTAGTACCATACGATCTCCATGCCTGAAAAACGTTGTCGGCGAGAATAGAGCTCAGTGTCGCGACCAAGATGCCATTAACGACGAGGATGCGAGCAGGGTTTCCGAAGGCATCCGCCTCGAATTGTGCCAGATAGCTTTCAACCTTGCCTTGTGGATGGCTGCCTGCAGTACAGTTAGGAGGGAAGCCCAATGCTTCGATGAAGTCATCATGGCGTTCGCTCCTGGATGAGGTCCAATCTGAGACCCATGATGGAAGCGGATCCGTACTAGATGTGAGTTGACGGTTGGGCACCGAGGTTCCAGCATCCACCAGAATGTTTAACCTAGAAGCCTCGCGTGTGATGATTGAACGTGCTGTATCCGTAAGAAGGGCGTTAATGGTGTAAGAAGGCTGGTAACGGATTGGGATACCATAACGAGTATGAGTCAGGCCTAGAAAAGCATATATCTTGTCTTTGGACTGTGAACTTTGAGTATTCCTGGCGTGTCGAAGGAGATACGAAAGTTCCACAGGTTGTCCTGGCCATTGGAGTTTGCTGCTCAGCACGTACGTGACGAGAGATCGGGCAATGCTTTTACGCCGGAGTCTGGCCATGTGACTCTGCAGTTTTGAGACATCGGAGAGCTCAGCGAAACATCCGCAACAGTACCCCACAGCGCTGAGGATCGTCCCAGTCGAGCTTCTTTGCCTACCCTGTTCTGAACCGAGCCAGCTATCCATCCTCTTATTTTGCTTGGTCGAACGATCACAATGGCGCTGGCATGCCTTCAGATGCTCCGGTACCGACAGATCAAGAAAATGTATTAGCAAAGGATGGAACTCCTCCCAATCCAACCAGTTGTTATGAGCAAAGAGAAATATGGCCCTTGATGCCATGATGAATTCTTGATAGACCCAAGATCGTGTCCACCAAGGATGCTCCAGGATGTCATACATCAGATCCCACGAGGCAGCCGGAAACCGAGGGTCCAAGGGCGAAGGATCTTCTGTCTCTGACTCGAGGTTTCTCTGATAGACCATTCGATTACTGTGATTGTGCTGCTCGTTTCTTGGCGCTATGGACTTCGTAGCCTTCCTACTGGGTCTGCGTCGGAGCCAATCGAGTGCAGGGCTGATGTCGCGAATCAGGAGCATTGATAGGAAGACCCTATCGGCTCTGCGGTAGATTTCTCGCATGAAGTTTACCTGCTGCGACTTCTCGTCAGGATCGCTCTGATTGATGCAGACCTGATCCGTCCATAGAATTAAGCGTTCGCCAGGAAAGAGACTGTTCCATGATCGGATCGTTTCCTCCAATGCGGCGACAGTGTTTGCAAAAGCGTTGAACGTAACCCCATCTATATTCAATGGCTGTGTCTTGCTTGGGCTACCGGAGTAGTACGATAACGCGGAGTAGCTGGAAGCCCGGTCTAGCGGGACCCTGGGAATCATATGATGGTCACCCCGGCCAGTGGTATCAATTTGAAGCAGACGTATCTCGTTGTAACGAGTGTCCAATGGAGGATACTCGAACGTCTTGTAAAACTCGTCATTTTGTGGTGTGTAGAAGTTGTCATATTTCGGCTTCTGCGCCATGTCGTTTGCTGCGTCCTGCAAGGCTGAGAAGCTGGGACAATGTCTATGAGCTAGCGATACCCATAAGGACCAGAAACACCGAAAGATGATGACTAGAGTGATTAGAGGAAACTAGCGGCGGCTTTGATCTAGGGTTGAAGCTGTGGGAGTGGGTTGATTCTACGTAAGGTTCAGGCGTAAAGAGACTCACAGGAAGAGCGATACAGCCGCGAGTGGCCATTTGATGTTCCGAGGTTTGCTGGCACGTCGGCCATGGAATCAGGGTACGAGCTTAGCACATAGGCTAGCCAGGAACGTGCTTCGTCACCTCCAACAGCAAATTCAGCCTTGTCCGCGAAGGAGCCTTTGAATGGTGAGCGAGGCGGCCTGGGACGCCACATTGCCTTATCGAGCGGGCTGGACTGGTCGATTGATTTCTTCTTATAAGCGAGCAGGCAGCCAGAATAACTGCCATCGTAGGTGTAAAAGAGAAGTATTAAAGCGTGTCAAGATAAGAAAGCCTTAGAGAGAGAAGTATCTGGTCGTGTAGCCCTAGATTGACTAAGCGCATCTACCAGGACGTTCAAGATTGCGCGTCGATGTCTATGCCAACAAGGGCTTTATGGGAATAGAAGAAATCCCGAGTTCAAGGCAGATCTGGGGAGAAAGTGAAGAAGGGCTATGATACGATGAGGGAGGACAACCTTGGAGAAGGGGCTAAGAGCCAGGTCGACAAAGTCGCACCTTCCCAACGTAGGTCTGACAGCTAAAAGATCTCATGTAACCAGTAATATGATCGTGCTAAGACCTTACATTTAGCACGTATGTAGACTCAAATCTCATGCCCTATCCCCAATCCCCTCGCCCCGATCCTCCCACCACCCTACCGCTGCAACCGATTCTCCCAACTCCCAAGCCATCTACACCCGCGACACACCTCCTTCAGATCCCGCAAAGCCAAGTCAACCGCACCCCCATTTCCGCCTCGCCCATCTTCGATCCCCGCAGTGCTACTACCACTGACTTCGACGAAGAAGATGTAGTTCCAATTCTCAACGCCGCTGGGCCGCGTATTGATGCTCGTGAGATTGAGACCGTGACGCGCGAAGACGGCGAGAGAATTGGCTAGCGCGCCGGGATTCGAGTGGTCGACTGTGAAGGAAATGAGGGTTTTGTAGCTCGGGTTCGGGTCCTGGGTCTGGGTCTGGGCTGATGTCGACTTCCCAATACCACCCTCCCCATCCCCAACCTTCTCAGCTTCTACCTCACCACTCGCCTCCTCCCCCTTCTTCCTCAGCACAAAAAACCGTGTACAATTATCTCCCCTCTCTTCAATCCCCCTTGCCAGCACACCCAACCCAAACACCCTCGCCGCAATGCCACTACTGATGGCCGCACTCTCCCCACTTGCATCGAGAGATACGAGCTCCGCAGCTCTGCTCGTACTGCTCACATCGTGGCGCTCCACGCCCTTGAGATACGTGTTCAGGAACGCTTTGCACTGGCCCCAGGCCTGCGGATGCGAGTACAGTTTCTTGATACCCGAGATGTCGCCCAGCGGCGCGGTGAGCGGCTTCGCAGGCGTGGGATCCCGAGACGTGGGTGTTGCAGCGCCAGAGGAGAGTGGGGAGTCGATCACAGAGGCGTTTTTGGATGGAGACGGGTGGCTGTGGGTTGTGATTTGGCCATGGCTGTGGTTGTGGTGCGGCAAAGATGAGGGATTGGGCACAGACCGTGCGAGCAGGCAATGCGAGACGGGAATGTAGCTCTCGCCGCATACGAGGATGTCGGGGTATTTGTTGGACATGTCGGCGAAGAGGTCGAGCGTGAAGACTACGGAGCCGTTGGTGGAGTTCTCGAAGGGGACGACGCCTCGGTACGCGGTGCCGGATTGGACCGAGGAGAAGACATCTTCGATGGTGATTTCGGGTCGGTGCGTATAGGAATTCTCGGGGAAGGTGTCGAGGGTGGCCTTGGTGGGTTATGTCAGGTGATGGGGATTAAAAGAGGGACAGGGACGTGGGAATTGAACAATGACTAGGAAAATTCGCTTTGGTTTGATGTTGGTGTGTAATGAGTACTGTGAAGATACCACACGAGTAATTGTATATGAAATAATCTTGGGGGTTAGGATTGAACGCATATCCGCACAAAAGTATACCTTCGTGTTAGACGAATAAGGAAAAGAGGATCAGAAGCAGGAAGCAGGAAGCAAGAATGAGACGGAATAAGTTAGAAGCAAAAGACATTGGCCTACCTGATGTGTGTAGCTCGCCTTGGGCCCCAAGAAGGCTACTTCAGGCTTCTTGTCCTCCGCCATGGTTCCCGATTGTGTTCTGTGACGGATGACGTTCAAAATCGGAACGGAATTTTCACGTCGGCGGTGTGATCGGCCATCGTGTTGGGTAGCCGGGAGAATACGCACTTGTGGTTTCCGTTTGTATGACGGCGGAACAGTACTGCCCCATACCTAATCTTCTGGTGATGAATGTTTTCTATTGTCTGGGATTGATTCTGCTGCGCGGGGTCGGCCATTATCGGTCCGCGCCGTCACACGACACACAATTGTCGCAGCGTCACAGTGCGCATCGAGTCACTGAATTTCATAGCAGACCAGATATGTCAGCTGAATTATAGAGAGTGACTAGCTGTAACTACTGTGAACAATTTAAATCCCTTCCTCCACCTCGGCTGTTACACGAAGCATTTGCATGGCTGACTACTATTGACAGTAAGAACCACCGATCCTACATCTCTAGTACTGGAGCAGGTGTCGTTCCTAGAATTTCTAGGTAGGCGGCTTTACTGCTTGAGGTATCCGCTGCCTCTCCGTTGAAGCGAGAGTGGTTCGTTGCTAAGAATGGCGAGTCATCAGCCTAGACAATGTTAGAGCGATGCGACAATGCCATACTCGTACACTGACATACCTTGCAAACAATCCGTGCACATTCCCAGTCCACACTTCACAACCTGGAGAGGCGAAGCGTCATTCGCCCGACCTCTTCAGGACTCATCTCGGACGCGTCTATGGTAAGTTCGACGCGGGCAGCGGTCTTCCCCGGCCTCGACGCGTGGAGTGGGGCCTCTGCCTCGCTATCGGCGAGGGCGCCTAACCGTCAATCATCGTAGAATTCATCTTCGTCATCATAATCAGCGAGCTGTTCAAAATTGACCTTGTAGCGGAGGATGGCACCAATGCCACCAAAGCCCTTGACGAACTGGTTGCCTTCCGAGGAACGGTCGGACACAAACTCCAGAGTAGCACCAAAGTCGCGGTACTTTTCCGCCAGCCACTCGAGGAATGGCATCTGGTCAATGACCTCCATCTCTTGACCAGTCTCCTTGTCCATGAACATGGAGCGATCCTGTTCCTGAAGTTTTGTGGTGTGCAGAATGATCTCAGAACCCTCTGAACTCTTGAGCGTCCAGCGGGTGATTTCCAAGTTCTCGTAGACAATCAGAATCTCAGCAGCACCGAGTTCCATTGCCTTTAGAGTATCTTCCACGCCGTAGCAGACCTTTCCGGAATCCTGGGAGATTTCATCGAAGTACTTGTTGATCAACTTCTTTTCCTGGATAAACTTCACGTTGCCAAGAGTCTCGGAAGACAACTCAATAGCTTGATTGAAGCCATTCTCGCCCCCGTAGGACACATCCACGACCTTGATGACCTTGGACTGGAGACGCCCATCGAACATGTCTGACTGATTGAGGTCGTTCTTGAAGTCAGCAGAACCTGCCAAGATGAGTCCTGCCACGTTGACTTTGTCGTTGGTGATGAAGTTTTGCACAGCCAATTCTGCCACCTTGCGGACGTAGTTGTGGCGTTTCTCTTCTCGCAGACGGGCGAAACGGAGGGCAGACTGACCACCACGACCGTGCTTTTTTGGCAAATCAACCGAGAACTTGTGCACCACATCGCGAGTGTTGCCCGAGAGTGTGCCAAAGAGGGCACCGTTCCCGTCCATGATGATGAAGCCGAACTTTTGGTCAGACTCCAACAACTCGCTGAGCGCCTCGGTGTGGAATTTGTTGTCGCAAAGGTACAGCGACGTATTGATGGGCTTGAAAGGCTCGAAATCGATGTTGATCTTGCGCTCCTTGCCTTCGGCAGTGATGATTTCGCCGCAGTACACGACGAGGCCATTTGGGGGCACTTTGGAGTACAACTTCAGACGCTGCTGCGTCGAGGTAATGGCCGAGAGGACGGACAGACGGTTGACGCGGGACTTGATGTTGGAGGCAGTGCCCTGACAGAATTAGTTTTCCGCTGCTCCGCAATGTGGTATGCACAATATGTCCTGCACATACAAATTCTTCAGCCAACATCTTTGCAGCGCGCGAGACCTGGTCCTTGGGCGCTGGAACCTAGAGTAAGCGTCTTCTCGGCCGATTAGAGCTCCAAGACTCACGGATGATGAGCGAGATCATGCTTGTGCCATTACCACGAGCCGCCTCGAGGCGCTTGATCAGCTTCTTGACCTTCCAGATCTCAATGTTCTTCTCGGCCTCGTTTGCTTGAGGGGCCGACATGGTTGCGGAGTTGGTGGGCGGTTGTGTTCAGGCGGGGTGTAGTGGCTGAGAAATTTGCAATTGTGGAGGGGCGTCGCAGAGCGGTGGTGGCCGACTCGCAGCGGTGAGGGCGGGGTTGGAGAATTCCACGGCCCAGCAGCTGCGCTTCCCCGGTCGAGAGTTTGTCTTGGTGAGGCAGTGACGCTGCGACGGGTTGTGTGAATTTATTTGTCGTAAAAGAGTGCCGCCTGGGCGCTGCATCGCCTCCGATTACCCTGACTTTGCCAAGTCGTCCGCTTCTCGCTTCAAAAGTTACCGGGAACGCCCTGGGATGGTGGAGGGGTACGCTTTCGTTACGGTGCGGATTACTCACGCGTCCAGTCACGTATCTACACGATGAGTCCTCGCATCCGGTGTCTTTCACGCTCCATAGGCCGGAGATGTACGTGCTGAGTGCTGGTGACTCCTTGCGATGACTCCTTATGACTCCTCCTGCCACTCGCGGACGTTCGTGGCTGGACCAAGCCCTGACTGTAGCCTTCCATAGTCGTCACTGTCTTATTATTATTATTATTATTATCATGTTCGTTTCGAAACACCTTTCCCTGTCCGGGCCAGCCCGTTATCATGGTCCTCAGCCGATACCGCCGCATGCCTTCCCCAAGCTCTGGATCTTGATGATGTATGCGGGGGGCTTCACACCTGCCTCGTGATGCTTTTGCCCGACCAGACAACTCTTTCGTCCGATCCATGGATGGCTGCCCTCGCCGCTGAGTCTTAATTGCCGCCTTGTCGCATTATTGCAATGGCAAACTTCAACTCAGACCCTGTCTCCCGACGATAGCCACTCCGTCGCTATCGAGTAGTGCCCGTCCTAGGAACCAGATTTTTCCCTAGCCATCTCCACTCTCCAGGTCAAGGAGGATCACCCCCCGGAGCTCTGCCCTGCTCGCTCTGGTGCTGCGTCTGCCCATCTTCACGACACACACTCCCATTATGGACATCAAAGGCAAGCAACCCTCGACGTGGGCCGAGTACGACGGCGCGCATCGAGGCTCTCCCGAGTCAACAACCAGCCGCGTGCACTGGGACGACCTCGAGCGCAGAGGGAGTGGGGAGAGCATTGTCACCACTGGTGGCTCGCCCGCGAGACATGATTCCGGAGATCTTCGGCGGCGAAGGTACGAACAGCATTGCAAGCGCCCCGACCCTACGAGCACCTGCACAACCAGCCTCAGCATAGCTAACCGGTTGACTGCAGATCGTCAATGTCGATGCGCGTACGAGCCCTAGGAGACGCCGGCGGAGTCAACAGTATCAACAACTTTGCTCGATCATGGCAGCGTGCCGCCGGCTTTGTCGAGATAACGCCTGTTCGCCCCAGTTTCCGCATAGCATCCGAGGACGAAGACGAAGACGAAGACGGCGATTTTCCTCGTGCTGGTCTATCAGCACCCGACCACCGATCGCTCCTGCGAGCTGCGTTTGAGAATGAGGGCAGGCGCCCTTCGGACAATGCCATTGTGGACGAGGAGCACCCCCATCCCACCGAGGAGACCAGTCTGCTGTCCCCTGCTGTAGAGCAAAGGGTCAACGAGAGGAGGAGTCGCGGAGAGAGCATATTCAGCATCGAGCCTTCATTAGCATCGCCGTTTGGGGGAAGCTACGGCACGTCATATGGAAGCTTGTCTGCCCACGTCAATGAGTCGTCTATGATGCACGCAGGCCGTCTCTTCAAGGAACAGCAAATGGGACAAGTAGCGGATGATTCGCAGGAAAGGGAGCCGCTCCTAGTCAAGCAGATTGAAGAAGACGGAAAGGTCATCAATGTGGTGGTCGGTCAATCTACGCTTCCACAAACCATATTCAACTCAGTCAACGTGCTCGTTGGCGTTGGTCTGCTAAGCTTGCCATTGGCGCTCAAATACTCTGGCTGGGTCATTGGCATGGTCTTTTTGGCCTTCTCGGCCATCTCGACGGGATACACAGCGAAGTTGCTTGCCAAATGTCTGGACGTCGACAACTCCCTCATCACCTTCGCAGACCTCGCATACGTTTCCTTTGGCAATCGAGCACGAATTGCTGTAAGTATACTGTTCTCGCTAGAGCTGCTTGCTGCGTGTGTTGCCCTTGTCATCCTCTTCGCCGACAGCATGGATGATCTCATTCCTGGCTGGGGCGTCGTTGCTTGGAAGATAGTATGCGGCGTACTCTTGATCCCTCTCGTTTTCATGCCCCTGCGCTTTCTGTCCTTTACATCCGTCCTAGGCGTCATGTGTTGCTTTGGCAGTAAGTCCCCCTACATCCCATGAACCTGCACATTCTGACCTAATCTCAGTCACCATCGCCGTCTGGGTCGACGGCCTCATCAAACCAGACAGCCCTGGCTCTCTCCGCCAACCTGCAACCCAATATCTCTTCCCCGAGAACTGGATGACCATCCCGCTTTCCTTTGGTCTCCTCATGTCCCCCTGGGGCGGCCATTCCGTCTTCCCCAACATCTACCGCGGTAAGTACAGTGTCCACCTCAAGCTACATTCCGTCTTCGATCTGTAAATTGCGACCAGGGCAGCATTTCACAGAGCCCGAGCGCGCTACTCGCACCAACCCCTCACTATCCTCCCCTCTCTAACCCTCACTGTGCATTTCTATTGCATCACCCATTTCTCTAGCATCGGAACGCTTCTCTGTACTTTAAACATCAAGTCATAACCCTCACTAACCCATCCCCGTAATCTCCAGACATGCGCCACCCCTACCGCTACCGCAAAGGCGTAAACGTAACCTACATCTTCACCTCCCTGCTGGACCTAGGCATGGCCTGCGCCGGCATCCTCATGTTCGGCGACACCGTCCGCGACGAAATCACCAGCAACATCTTCCTCACCCCGGGCTACCCGCGCCCCATCAGCGTCTTCATCGCAATCTGCATCGCCATCATCCCCCTCACCAAAATCCCGCTCAACGCCCGCCCCATCACGACAACCCTCGAAATCGTAACCGGCCTCGACGCGCGCTCGCTCGCGGCGTCCTCTAGCTTGAACGGCATGTCGGGCCTCTCGCGCGGCTTGCTCAAGTTCGCGCTGCGCATAGCCATCTTAGCGGTGTTTGTGGCGATTGCGATTGTGTTCCCCAGCTTCGATCGCATTATGACGCTCTTGGGCAGCGTGGCGTGTTTCTCGATTTGCATTATTTTGCCCCTGGCGTTCCATCTTAAGCTGTTTGGGAAGGAGTTGGGGACGCTGGAGAAGGGGGTTAATTGGGCGCTTATTGCCGTTAGTAGTGTTATGGCGGTTGTTAGTACGGTGTTTGCTTTTTTTCCTAAGGAGATGGTTGGTGCTGCGTAGGGTGGTGCTGTAGGGTAGGGGCGGAGGGGTGGGAGTGGGAGGAGTGGGAAGGGTGGGGAGGGAAGAGGATAGGCAGGGGTGTGAAGGTGTGAGATTGTGAGAGTGCGGTGTACAGGTACAGGTGAACGGTAGAGTGAAATTGTACGAATACCAAAATGTGTATACCAAAGTGTGTATAATGGCTCCTTTGGCAGTGCAAAACATCTGTCTGTAGGGCATGTGAGCCGTGGCTCTGTACTGCATTTGGCGGAACTAGCAGTCCTTTTCCAGTCCTGTGTAAGACTTGCATTGTCTGTATATCCTTTCCTTCTAATCGAAATGCCATACCCATATCCATGACAATGGTATATAAACTTTTCCCCTCAATGCACCGCTTGCCCGTCCCATATGCATACAACCATCCCATCCTTTATCCTATCCTATCTTACAACATGCACGCTGAACATACCCACCACAACATCTACCTATATCTACAAACCTCTCATCTCCCCTCACCTCCCCTCACCTCCCCCCCTGCTCTTTCTCCCGCCCCTCAACATCCCTTTCTTTTTCCCCCCACCCCTCACCATCCTGACCATCCTCCAATTCCTTCCTCCACCCCCCCAAAGCATCCCCCATCAACTTATTCCGCCGAGTACTCTCCAACCCATCAAACATACCCCTGACAGGACTCTGCTTCAAGTACCGCACGCCCGTATGACTAAAAACCGTATCCTCGCCCTCGCCCTCTGCCTTACCACGCTCCCCCTCCTCTGCCTCGCCCTCTGCCTTACCATGCTCCTCCTCTACCTCCTCCTCCTCGTCCGTTAACGTCACCACCGCACGCCTCCCACGCAACCCATGCAACTCCGGAACCGTCTTATACGTCTTATACTTCCTGACAGGGCTCTGCCACTCGAGCTCGAGCTCATCGGCGCCGGGCGGCGTGATGCGGACCTCGTTTGGCGGGATGCGTGAGCGCGGTATGCGCGGACTGGGCGGGTCCGAGAGGCGTTTCAGCGCCAGCAGGCGGTGGGCGAGGGCGAGGGGGGCTTGTTGTTGTGGGCGGCGGCGGGGCGGTTGTGAGGGGAAAGACCTGGCGGTGCCGTCGTGGGTTTCGTGGTATGGGTCGAGGACTGGGTTGTGTTTGCGGATGATGGGGTAGTTGCGGGTGAGGGCGCGGAGACGGCGCTTTGCTGTGCGGGTCATGGGTGGTTGGGAAGGGAGGTCGGCGGCCCTGAGGTCTTTCATCTCAGGGTCGGAGCGGAGGTGTTGGTTGGCGTTGGGGGTGGGTGTAATTCCGTGGGTGTGATAACGTATAAGTTTGGGATCCGGGGTGCGGATGGTTCTGATGAGTTCGCCGGTGTCTGGTCGACCTGGGGGACGGCGACTTCTGTCAAAGTGCCGCGAGCTTGGTGAGGCTGGCTTCAGTCTTTCTCCTTGCTGAGTCTGGGGTCCGGCTTCTGTTGGCTCGAAATTCCTGCGTACACGCGGTGCGACAAAATCGGGACGCACATTTGCCTCCGCGCCTACCCTACGAACTTCCACAGTCTGGCGAGTACTGTTTTCTCTACGCTGTTTGCGAGAGGCGCTGGGATTTTGGGCTACACGATCCGTCGGCGAAGATGAACGAACATCCCTAGGTTCGAGCTCGATTTTCCTGATCAGCGAAGAGGGGCCTTGGTGCCCCAGTTTCTGCGCGAGAGACACGGACGCGGCAGCCATCTGAACTGTACTGCCTTTATGTGAATTATGGCGCCTGATGATCGACGAACCGCCCCGATCAAGTAACGGAGTACCGACATCATGTTCAGCTGCTGTCTCTGCCCAGTGTTGCGACTTTGTCGCGTTGCAGCAAGCAGAATGTGAAAAGGACCGTTTCGAGACATCAGCGAGGAACGATGGCCTCATGGTTGTCAGTCCTGGGCGACGGAGAGCACGGGCGATGGGAGAATATGATGTCGCACGCTGGGGTGACTTATACGAAGGCTGCAGAATTGTGTGAACTTTACCTTTGAAGGCTACTCCTCCTGTTGGCCCTTCGATCCACACATCGTACACGTTGTCTTGGGAACGTGTGCTCTCGCTCCTGTGAAGTCGGCCGCACAACCGCAGCTCTTCGTCGCAGTAGAGCGGCGCAATGTTACGATAGTTGATGGATTGGATAGTCTGCAGAGGACCCGGGAGAGACTGGATGTGACCCGTGACAAGTTTCAGAATGAGCATGAGCTGTAGGGGCCCGTGGACCAAGAGGTTGCGGTGTCCTTCGACGTTGCGAGCGTGCTCAAGATCCAGGTGAATGGCGTGGGCGTTGAACGATAGCGCAGAGTATCGGAAGAGCAGGGCTGCCGTGGGCGTGAGGGCGTGCGAGAAGTCTGGCTGCCCGGGTGCTATGCTTGGTTAGCAGCGGCTGCGAAGGCGTGCCGGCGGAGACTGACATGGCAAGTACTTGACTGGCGCCAGTTGACCGGCTCGTATGGCCTCCATCTCTTGCTCGCTCCTCTTCTTCAAAAAGACCAATTGACGCTGCTCCACCAGCGACGCACCTGCCATGTCCTTGTCCCACCGTAGAGTATCGCGGAACGTATGCCGCGCCCGATTTCGCCTCCTTCTCGACGAGTCCTTGGGGTCGTACCTGATGCGATCTACCAGGCGGTGCGTCGGGGCAATGGCGCGCTTGATGGTAACGAATATCTTGACATTGTCGTCCTGCCCCCGCAGCTGCACGTCCGTGATGCACTCGACACAAGTCAGATTGCTCCTCCACACGACTCCATTGGGCTGGTAGTAGCTGTCTGCATGAACCGTCAGACTGCCACCGGCCCACATGCGACGTACAAACGGACCCCCTGGGCTATGGAGGACGTCGGTGCCGTCGGGCAGCAGCTTGTTCGTCGGCTCGTGAGGGTTGAGGCTGACCAAGTGATGGCCTATGGGCAGATGGCTGGGGAAACTCTTCGCAGACCATGTCGAAGGAAGAAATCCGGACAGTGCGGCTTCGAGTTCAGTTTGGTGGGATGGTGACACTTCTCCCGCCAGTATGGGCAACTCGCGACGGAGCATCTCTAGGCGCAGCGCAGAGAACCACCCGGATGCCATTTGCACGTCTCCATCCTCTTGGAGATCTCTGGTAGACGATACATGGCGATGCTGATGGGGCCGCCGCCATGGTGCCGCAGACCATGTCCGCATGCGTGGGGCTCGCGGCGCGCACCGAAGCATGGCCCATGGAGTTGAGGCGTGCTTGTTGAGAGGGGCGCTCGAGAAGATCCAACGATTGCAATGCCGAGGTGACGCCTGCGTAACGGCTGCCAGCTCGCCCAATCACGGCCATCCCCGACGAACCGCCGCCGCGTCCAAAAGTTCAACACCATGCATCTTCTCTCACAGCCACCACCTTCTCTCACATCCACCACCTCTCACACAACCATGGCCGAAGTACAGTCTCCCCCAGCAGCCACCGCGCCCGCCGCCGTCGACCTCACCGGCGAGCCTTCCACCGCAGCAGCCACGACCTCGACCGACCTCGTCCCCGCGACCACCGAGCAGACCATCATAACGACCAACGCCGACGGCAAAAAGATCAAAAAGATAATCCGGCGCAAGCGGCGGCCCGCACGCCCGCAAGTCGACCCGGCGACCTTCAAGACCGAAGCGCCGCCGCCCACAGGCACCATCTTCAACATCTGGTACAACAAATGGTCCGGCGGCGACCGCGAGGACAAGTACCTCTCCAAGACCGCCGCGCCGGGCCGCTGCGTCGTCGCGCGCGACTCGGGCTACACCAAAGCGGACAAGACGCCGGGCTCCTACTTCTGCCTCTTCTTCGCGCGCGGCATATGTCCCAAGGGCGTCGACTGCGAGTACCTGCACCGGCTGCCGACCGTCACGGACATCTACCCGAGCAACATCGACTGTTTCGGGCGGGACAAGTTCTCGGATTACCGCGACGACATGGGCGGGGTGGGCTCGTTCCAGCGGCAGAACCGCACGCTGTACGTCGGCCGCATCCACGTCACCGACGACATCGAGGAGATCGTAGCGCGCCATTTCCAGGAATGGGGCCAGGTGGAGCGCACGCGCGTGCTGACGGCGCGCGGCGTGGCCTTCGTGACGTACCTGAATGAGGCGAACAGCCAGTTTGCCAAAGAGGCCATGGCGCACCAGGGTCTGGACCACAGCGAGATTCTGAATGTGCGCTGGGCGACTGTGGACCCGAACCCGGCGGCGCAGAAACGCGAGGCGCGGCGCATCGAAGAGCAGGCGGCCGAGGCGATACGCAAGGCGCTGCCAGCTGCCTATGTGGCGGAGATCGAGGGCCGCGACCCGGAGCAGAAGAAGAGGCGGAAGCTCGAGGGCGGCTTTGGACTGCAGGGGTACGAGGCGCCGGACGATGTCTGGTTTGCGAAGGAGAAGGCCGAGTGGGACGATGCGAAGGAGGTGCATTTAGTCGGCGCACCGGATGAGCAGCGCATGATTGAGGGCGGGGAGGCTGGCGATGCAGACGAGTATCCCGCGATGCTGCTGCCGCGAGAAGAAGAATCGCAGAACGGGAATGGGAATGGCATACTCTCCGGATCGACCCTGGCCGCGCTGAAAGGCTTCAAAACGACTGCGGCGCCCAAGCGTGCTCCTCCGGCTGCTGGACCTCTGGTCGGGTACGGCAGCGATGATGACAGCGACTAGAGAGACCTGAAGACTCGCAGGGCATACATGATACGAAGAGGAGGGGTGATGCACCAGGGGCATGCTGGAGGCCAGGTAGCCATGAGCTAACGATAGCTGAGTGAACCCTCCTAGGGGACTGGACCAGCCGCGCAGCAGAGACCTGCGGATCGTGCTGCTGTCCGTAGTGGCCGATCTCCTACCCTGCATTGTACATAGTATCGAGCGGAGGACGAAGACGAAAATGACGGATGGCATGACTACGAGCTGCGGGAGAAACTGAGATACAGCTAGCATAGTAATTGATACCCAATGATCCAACGGTCCCAGTGCCTTCACTGCAAGACTCACGATGCGACTCTTTGATTCAAATGAAGACAGAGTAATGAGTGTATCCAAAGAAAAACCAACTCTTCTTGCAATCGCCAATGCTTGTACCCACCCCACCGTACGCCAAAGAACCCGCTTGAGTCCTCCGTTCTTGAAGAGTGCGGTTACCGAATCCATGTCCAGACCCAAAAAGACACACTCTCTATCATACACAACCTGTGCCTCATACCAGCTCTCTTCTCATGCCCACAAGACACCGCTGTCGGTTGCCAAATGCACGCAAACCCAACGAGCCGTATTCAAGATGCTGCCAAACCAAACAAACACGATGCAGGACACCTCCTCATCTCTCCCACCACTTCCACTTTCCTCCCACTCAGTCCTCCCCCTGCTCCCCCTCCCCACCATCCTCCTCCTCCCCCCCAACAACCTCCAAACTCCGAAACAATCTCCGCGCAGCCCTAACCTCACCCACCTCTCCATCCCCACAGCCAAACCTACACGCGCGCCTCCCGCACGGCCGCCAGAACCTATATTCCGCGACTTGCGCCTCGCTGAGCGGCTTGAGGGCTAGCAGGCCCGAGTCCACGGGCCGGTGCGACGTGTATTTCAGCATGGTGCCCGTGGGCGAGAGCGGCGAGGACGTGGTTGAGGTGGTGCCGTTTGCGAGGCTGATGGAGAGGCTGAGGATGGGTTTTGCGGGTTGGGGGTGTGAGGACAAGGGTGGTTGTGGGGAGAGCTGGATGGGAGGTTTTTTGGGTGCTGGGGAGAGTGGGATGAGAGATGGTGGTGGTGTGGAGGTTGTGGATTGGGATTGGGGTTGATATTGGGTGGTGGGTTGTTGGTAGGCGTTGCCGCAGCCATTGCCGTAGCCGTAAATGTTTGGATTGCCGGCCCCGGGCCCAGAGGTCGTGGCTCCAGGCTCTGCATCCCAGAATTCCGGTCCCGTGGCCAAGGGCGAGAAGCCAGATTCTCCGGATGAAGACAGCAAGCCTGAAGGTAAGTAGCCGTACGAGTAAGACAGAGCCATTGCTTCGGGGAGCGTCGCGCGCGAGCTGTTGCTGTGTGTGGGGCAGAGCATCGGGTTGTGGCTCATACCCTGGAGAGCCTGTTTGCCGAACATGTTCTTCAGCATGGCGGTGCGTGGGGAGACGAGATGGGGTGGACTGGTAGGGCTAGTGTTGATGTATGAGCCGGATGAAGACCGAGGCGGTGAGATGGTAGTTAGACTGACGCCGCCGCATTTGGCAGACGGGACGTATTCAATGTCCGGGTGTGTGGCCGCGCTGATGGTGTGAGGGTTGCTGGTCGTGCTTGCCGGGACGGTCGAGGCATTGTATGGTGCATTGGTATAGTGCTCGAAGCCGTGAGAGACACAGCGGTGGGACGGCCCGCACATTTCAGAGCCATCGACGCTCATGGGACTTCCAACTCGTGGCGTAGCGGCTCTGCTGTTCGTCTCTGAGGTGGGAGAGGGGAAGTGCTGCTTCGCAATAGAGGATGGTGAGATTGGCGTTGGGTAGCCTGGATTCCGCTTGGCCTGTAGCTGCGAGACTTGGAGGGTAGGATTAGGCTGCAAGCTCCTTTGCTTTAGCTGGTTCTGCTCTATATGCATCCCAATCATGTCGAGGACGGGATCCATGGAGTGTACAGCAGAATGCTCTACCGCGGTTTGCGATCCGTCGAACGAGGACATGAATGAAGCAAGCCGACTCGAATCTCCACTCCTCATACCTGGAATATTGGATGGTATATGAGCGGCGGAATGGCTGAGAATCCCACTGTTGAAGGAACCCTCGCTGCTGCTGAGCATACTAGAGGTCACCGAGGCTCCTTCAGCGGTGATCCGACGAAGCGCTTGCGCAATGAGCGGATTCATCTTGTCGGCCCGCGCAAATCGGGCATCGTCAATAATCCAGAGACCACCGTATTGCTGCCAGGGAAAGTTTCGAAGGAAATGATCCTCTGGGTAAACATCGTAACCAAGGGTCTTGGAACGGAAGAAAGCGTATAGATAGCGGCAATCGGGGAATTGGCGGAGTACCTAGCAAAAGTTTATTTAGCGCAAGTAAGAACATGTGTGACGACTGTGGGGTGGTGACATGGGACAAGATAGGATGTTATCTCATTATGCAGTTAAATTTGTCTAGATAGAAGTGCTGTGGCTTGGGTATATGTATGAGGAGGTGGGTATCTATGCTGCAGGAGCTCCTACATCCCAAGCGGGAAACAAAGGCGGATGTGCCGTAAGCCTACGAAACGATCAGTAGGCTCGAATCACCACGTCGATGGATTGACTCACATGAGAACCTCAAAAGCAGCATGCTTCTTGAGCGCCCGTCCGATCCTGCGATAAGCGTGCAAGACCTCTGGTCGGGGCGTTCTGATATGCCTACGTCCAAGCAATGCTAGCATCGCAGGGCTAGTGTGATACATGGGATCGAACGTGAGCAGATTGCAAGAGCCGTCTTTTCGACGCTCAAAACCGACGATGGTGATCGAATGACCTGGCTGCTGAAGATATATGGGTGGTAACAGTGTCTTATAAACCTTGGAGTCACCGTCCTTAACGGCTGCTTGTGAGAAATAGGCCTCGACGGCGTAGAGAAGCTGCTCGTGGGCTTCGATGGCACCGTCGGCCGTATCGCAGAACATCTCCACTGCACAATCGATCTCGGAGCTCAGAAAGAGAGCTTGTGCCTGGTCATTGTTAGGAGTGCTTGCGTACATTGAAGTCACCACTTACCTCAGGGGTACCGATATATTTCCTAGTGTCTCTGATGCCACCGGTTTGCTGTCGACCGATACTGTTGATGCCTTTATCCCAAGACCTCTCAATAAGATCCTGGAGCTTCAGAATTCCAGGCGTGCGACCGGGAAATTCTTCGTAGCCTTGAGCATGCGCGCCTTGGATGTAAGAGATGAGCATCTGGATGTTTCGATATCCGCAGAAGCCACCCTCCTTTGGCGTTTTGCCAATGTGGATCGTGGACGGATGGCAGTAGTATGCCGTTTTCACAGATCTATCAACGGCAGATAATTGGGCAAGGACCGGGATGATGCCTGGCGTCTCATTCTGTACTTGCTCATGCTTGATGAGGCGACCATCGCGTCCCATCCGATTGATGAGGGTGATCTTGGGACCCTTCTCGAGCTGGTCATGTAGCCACTTCGGCATTCGGTCTTCCCACGCATGAGGCCCAAGTTCAGCGCGCTGTAGCACGTTAGACATCATACGCTAAGTACGAGGAGAAGCGACTTACTCCTAGGCGAGTGGAATTCTGTGATGGCTTGACCGTCTTGCTCAGCTTGGTGAAAGGATTGAAGCTTGCGATGCTCCTTGACAGCGTGCTTTTCTCGCTGCCTGAGTTGCTTCTAGGCCGAAACGCCTTTTTGTTCAGCTTGCGCGAGACGTCCTCATTTCGCTTTCGGCCCGGGACTAGGAATGAAGGTTCTTTCGAATTATCCTTGTTGTTAGTAGCGGAAGTTGATGCCTTCATATTGGCGGATGAATGAGAATGATACTGTCCTGTAGTCTCGTCGAATGATATTGTGGCCGCGGCGTGCAGGTCCAGATGTTCGTTAAAGTCGCTGAGAAGGACAAGCTCGCCGCATTCAGGTTCAGGACACAGAACGCTGTTGTCGTCCTCTTCCGAGTCGGAAGGTGTGTCACAGCCCGTGGTTTTTGGCTGCTGCGTAGAAGGCCTCGCTGGCAGCGGCGGTGGTGGCTCGGGGTCATTGTCGATGCGGAATGGGCTGTCCTCCTCGTGCACCTGCTCAAAGTGTAGTTGCAAGATGTAGTTGTCGGAAGGAAGCACGGTGAATGCGCAGAGTGGACATTCAAGCAAAGATGTGTTGGCAGCCATTGGTCTAGAAGTGTTGGTTCAAGATGAAGTAGGCTGCAAACGGGGTATTTGATTCAGGCACCTGAGACAAGCGCAACGCGTCTGAATTGTACGTTTTCAATACTCTTGGAAGGTGGAAATGGTGAAATAGCACTGTGTTTGCTAGAGTAAGTAGGAATAGCGGTGGCTTAGCACAACGCAGCTCCCGTAGGCTCAACGTAATCACGAACTCTTTCGCTGTAGATGACGACGCATTGCAATGGCCCGCTGACTGCTGACTCAAAGTGACCAGGAACGTCTTCAATGTCGCGAACAATGATGGAGTAGCCCCAAAGTCTGCAAGGTCAAGGTGTGAAAGGCGGTCGTGAAGGATGGTTGTGAAGAGAAGGTGCGTGTTACCGGAAAAGGTAGGGTAGCGACACTAAGCCACTAGTCGTGTAGTACCTCGTACAACAGCGCGTTCACCGCCACATCTATAGTTCAACAGCATGTCAGCTCGTCAAAAGAAATATAGATGAAGTGTCTGGGTAGACCTAATTGTTATATGCTATACAGCCGCCTTTCAGACAGTTATGCATCGCTCTCATCATGCAAATGTGAATATCTATGGATTTATATGGTCGTGATACAAGCAGGGCAAAGGGGCGTCATGGCCTCCACTATGCTCTATAGTAGCCTCTGAACGTTGGACGAGCTCATTAGCATGAGCTTTCCGGACCTCAAGTGAGTTGACCAATACTGATCCCCTCCCCTCGCAAATTGATTCATCGGCACTCACCACGGAAAAGCATCGTGAGCCTCACTCCATTTTACAGATCTAGGTAATTAACCGACCGTCACTACATGATCTCATTAAGAACTACATCCACAACCCACACCACTCGATTCCCAAATTCTATGCACACAAGAACGTCCCGAGATCCACCGTCCATCCGGCAACGTCCCTTCAAAAGCTTTGAAAAACTAGAAGGAGCAGATGACAGCATCGCTGCGCACCCCCACCTGCATCCATTCCCGCGTACCTAGGTATCGAAAGCTCAAAACGTAAAAAGACGGACGGCAGGTTTGGCATTCCCCAACCCATCCGTGGAACCAAGAACGGCTCGACTCAAATCTCGCAATTACATACCCAACATCCGATGCCCGTCATCGCTCGCTCGCAGTGAGCTTCTAGGCCGCTTCGCTTGGCACCTACAACTACAGTATATGGAAAAACACGCTTACCCGCTGGCTTGAGAAGACATTCGACCCGTTTTATGCTTGTACTTGTGCTTACGCAGCAGCCTCCTCTTCCAGGAGCGCCAAAGTATGCCCGTTAACTCCATTACCGTTCGGCGCGCCATCTGCCTCATCCTCGGGATACTCCATCTTCTCCTGTTGTGCAATGGCCTGCTGAGACACTATCTCTGCAAGCCGCTTTAGACGGGGAGTTTGCAACCCTGCATAATTCTGGTTACTTTTGGTCCGGACAGCGAGGTTGATGCTGCAGAAGCGGGGGAATGTGAACTCACAAGATGGCGTGTATGTTTCCAACGCCGTGATGACCCTAGGCTCCGCAATCTCGTACGGGCCTGAGTCTTCCATGTCGACGGCTGTCAGGAGCAGCACGTCGCTCTTTTCGGTGACACGCGAGGCTACGGCTTTCATGATCTCACCGTTAATAGGCTGCTCGTAGTCGGCTACCAAATATTGGTTTAGTAGCTTCTGGATCTGGTTGGGGGATAACATCCAGCAAATGTCTTGGATGATTTCGATGTCGTTGAGTGTGGCCTTTTTCAGTTGAAGCAGCTTGGTGGCCTGCATCAAGTGTTCAAGCTGGAGAGTGCCCTCAGGCATATCGTGTGATTTGCACCATTCCTCAATGCGGGTAATGTTGTAATTGATCTGAAGACCACGCTTCCACGAGAGGAAGTTCCTCCGCATGAGGAGATCGTTGAAGGCGGTGACGCCGACCAGTCTAAGAAGCTCGGTAACGGTTTGTGTGATTATCGAGTCCTCCAGGTAGTAAGCCTTCATGGCTTTGTATACGTTGTTGAGCAAGCTGAGCAAGTTGTCCATGCTGAAAGCGGGGGCGCTATTGCTCTGAAGCAGCTTGCCGAGGAAACGATTACTCTCGTTCGTGACAAAACCAGGTAGAGATTGTGACTCAATGATGGCGGGAACAATCATCTTGTGCAGCTTCTTCTTGAGAACCTTCATCCAGGTGTGATAGATGTTGAATTCGAGGCTCTCCAAGTCGTGCTTCACGATTTCGAGAAGCCTGTCGTATTCATAGTTGTCGGTCTTCTGCTGCTCATACCAGTCCTCGGCAAGGAAGACGAATGAGAGCATCTCATGAACGTTGGACAACCAGAAAGCACCGGGATTGATAGCCTCATCACCGTCGTGTTGCATGACTTCTTGTTGGATAGACTGCATCACGTTGGCAAGGAATCGTTCCGACTCCTTTACGAAACCGTTGTTCCACATCTCGGAGGTGACAAGATTGATGAGATAGGCGGGGAAGAGCACCTCCTTGTCGGTAGGTGGCGGCGTAGTAGTGGGTGACGGGATCTTGAGATTCTTGATGAGGCCAAGCGTGACTTCGTCGTTGAGCATGTCCTCGTCAGCGAGGATGTTCTCAAGCTCGAGCTCGACATTGTCTAGATTGGGGTTGAAAGTAGAACCAGAAAGGTTTTGGCGATGGTTGAGGGCGCCGGGGGCCATAGAAACAGGTCGTGGGCTGTAAGTCTGGCCACTGAATCGATCCAAGTCCCGGGTATCCGGCCCTGCACTTCGTCGCTTCGGTTTCTTGGAACTTACAAGGTTGATCAAGGTGCTTGCGCCAAGCGGAGGGTGCCCGTTGACAATTTCGGGAATCGGGCCTGAGCGCTTCATCAGTTCCACTTGATCTTGCAAATCCGCAAGCTGTTGTCGTAGCGACAACTTCTCGGACTCTGTGACGTTGCTTCTCCTCTTGGCTTGATCTAAATCGTCGGTAGTCTTCTTTAGCGAATCCCGCAGCTGCTTCTCTTCCTCTTGTAAATGGCGCATCTTAGCAGTACTTTCGTCGTAGTTCGTTTGCAACTTCTTGAAGTCCTCCTCCATTGCACTCAATCTCGCAGCCGTGATGCCTGCTTGGTTGGCTTCGGCCTGGAGCTCCCTCTGCCGGAGTTCGAGCGCACGACTCCGCTCTTTGTATGACTTGATCTGACCATCGTAATTGTCGACCTGTAACTGCAACGCCTTGTTCCGCTCCTTCATCGAACCCAAAGATTGTGTGAGTTCGACGACCTTGTTTTCCAGCTTGTACGAAATGTTCTTGAGATCGCGAGCTTCTGCACGCAGTCCCTTGTAGTCGCGACGGGCCCTCTTTCCCCTCCAAAGACTTTGGATAATGACAATTTTCTTCCTATATTGCCTCCAAGCCCTGAGCGACCGTTGCTGCCGCCAGTTGCGCTGAATGATCCTGGCAGCATTGCCCAGGCGGGTGTCCAAGATGTTCTTGCGGCACAAGAATCCCTTTGCGGCAGCTTCGAACAGAATGACTGACCTGCGAACCATGAGGAAGCGCTTCCTGTCTTTCGATCCACGCCAAACACGTTGAATGGTTGTTGCGGCCTTAACTTGCCGAGCCTCTTCGGCGCGCTCTCTAGTGAGGTATCCTCTAGCCAAAGACTGAAGGGCAATAATGGACGCGCGCGTCTCGAGATACACACGGCGGTAATATTTGCATCGAAGATTTTTCTGAATCATTATGGCAGCTCCGTTGAGTCTGGCTGTACGAAGATTCTCAAGGAATGCAAGCATACCAGCCCGGAAGAAGATCTTCGTAAGACCCATCTGGTACTTGTCAGTGCCATTATTCTTGCCCGAACCAAGCGCCTTGTCGAGAATGGCTTTGGCCATGTCTCGGATCTCGGGAGTCCACGATGCGGAGGGTACCAGCATGTAGTACCGAAGTGCGAACTCTTCATAAGTCCACCTTGTTGGGTAACCAGCACAACTGATCCGAACTGTCTCCAGGACACCACAAGCACGAAGTTGACTCAGGACCATCGGCCCTTCGAACTTCCATGCTTGCTTGGCTTCGTTTGGCTTGATGCACCGGATGTAGTGCACATCAGTGGAGTTGATAGTCGACATGAGCTCAATTAGAGATGACTTAAAGATGCCACCAAGGGTCGGTTTTCTGTTCACGGCTATCCTGCGTCCAGCAGATATAGCGGCTCCAGGCTTAGCAGATGCAGTCGCTGCAGTCTCCTTGTCTCGAATTTGGGACGCGACTTCCAACACCTGCGAGAGGAATTTGTTCGAGGAAGCTTTCAGGACCTCCATATGCTCATCCGGCACCGTATCTCTGTTCTTTTCTATAAAACCATCGGACTCGTATGTGACGTCCACGGCATAATGGCAAACAGTGAACGCGGACTTCCCAAACCGAGGCTTCTTATAGAACTTTTCATCGGGTTTGACGAAATTGTGATGTAACTTGGTAACGAATTGGTCGTCCGAGCCCATAGGAAGGCGGGATTCTTCGTCTAGTAGAGACAGGACACCAAGCCTACTTGGCTTGCCGTCCATGGCTGGCTTGCCTTCGATGAGATCAATACAAGCTTGGTTGTCCGCAAAGTCGATGAATGTCCAGTCAATCTCTTCTCTAAGATACTCTTGCTGCTCCAGTTTGAACACGTGCTGGTTGAACTCTTGCTGCAGCTTTTCGTTGGCGTAGTTGATGCAGAATTGTTCGAACGAGTTCTTCGCAAAGTGTTCGAAACCGTAGATATCAAGGACACCGATGAACGAGCGGGCTTGGCTGATAACTTCATCTGTAGCCAGACTAGCATTTATACGATCTACTAGCCAGTCGAACATGCTCGAGTAGATGTATTTGGCGACTGAATCCCGTACGACAACGGCTGCTGCCTGAGTTAGATTTGAGACGATTTTCTCTCCTCGAGTGATCAGCTGCTTCTTAACAGTCCATTTGGCAAAATTGTTCGCATCAATGCCGAGCAGTCTACAAGCCTTGACGAGAGCAGGCTCGTCGGGGGCAAGGGCGGAGTCTGTTCGTGTGGCCGTAATCTTGATGTCTCCGATATGCAGGAGCGCAGCGAGAAGGCGGAACATCTCCGATTGAGTCTCGGGAGGAACCCCAATCGTTGTCATGGATTTCCTCGTTGCGTCGAATTCCGCCTTGTCATCTACACCGTCGATCGTTGGAGCGCTGCCTTGGTTCAGGTAGCTGAAGTCTTCGACATCTTTGAGCTGTAGTGATTCACGTTCCGAATCCGTTGCGCCTGCTACCAATTGGTAGAAAATGTGATAATTTCTTTCCTTCAAGGGCTGGAACACCAGTCTCGACCGCTCCAGTAGATATGTGCGTATCTTGGCACCAATGATGTCTGTCGACTTGTTGAACATGATTTCGATGTATTTACCGAACCGCGAGGAGTTGTCGTTCCGTGTGGTCTTAGCGTTACCGAACGCTTCCATGACGGGATTCGTGGCTAGGATCTGTTCTTCTGTTTCGCTCATGGCATCCGCCCTACCTCTCCGCTTCGAAGGGGCGTCCGGGGACTCTCGCGTTGCAAAATATCGCATGATGTATTTGGCGCTCACGGTCTTACCGGCACCAGACTCCCCGGAGACGACGATGGTCTGGTTCTTCTGATCTCGCAACATGTCTCTGCACCTGTGTCAGTACCCAAAGAAGGAAGCTAAATATACAATGGGCAGGTAACAATGTGTGGAAGCAATAGTGTACAAAACAACAGGGCGAACCTACGCAAAAGCTTCTTCAGCGATAGCAAAAAGATGCGGCGCGCCGTAAGATCGCTGCTTTCCAGCATAGACCTGCACCATGCCGGGTACATATAGCGAGTCTACCCTGGCGAAGGGATTTGTGGCGATCAGGACAATGCCCGAATATGTGTAGATCTCCTTCTGCAGATAACGCAGCTTGATGGCTTGTAGCACTGCAGGAGCTGTTAGCAACTACCCAATTGTGCGCTGGCGCAGCCCGTACCAGCCGGCTCGTTCAGATGCGACAAGTTCGTGAGATCATCGCTGGCTTCGAGCATCGCCGGGTTCATCAAAGGCGGAAGGTTGGGGTCGTTGCCGCTCTGGATGGCGGCCACGGTGGTTTCGACGGTTTTGGTCTGCGGCGTACACGGTCAGCATGCTGGATGCCTTTGTGATGGAGGAGGGTTTGCGTGTCCAGCGTACCTCGCCATTTTCCAGCTGGAAGTCCAGTGTCACTTTGTCGCCCTTGACCACCTTGTCCACGACCTCCGAGGCCACCCAGCCCTCGGCGGCGTCTGGCTGCCACGCCCTGGTCCCGACGTCGAAGATGTGTGCCATGGTCGGTCGCTATCGCCGTGATTTAGGTTTGTGGTAGACGGGCCCCGGACCTCCCTTTCAGCGGCCTGTTGGTCAACAAGTGCTGCTCGGGCAGCTCCCGCTCGCGGTGGTGGGTGCGGCGCGCTCGTTTCTCCTCGTCGGCCGGCGGTCGTGATTGCGTTACAGCAGCCTGCAGAGCATGCCGCAGAGGAACATTCGCTTTCAGGTCACAGATGGGGGTCAAGCAGCGAGGAATGGCGTCGAGTGCGGACGTCCGACTTTCTTGCTGGGCACTAAGTTTCCGGACCGGGATAGCGCTCCAGCTGCTTCACCGCCAACCGGCGCTTTGACACCTCAGGGGCCCTCCGCTTCACTCACCAACCAACGGCCCACCCAAGCACGCGCCGAGGAACACCTGGAGCACGCAGCGCGCACGCCACACGACCAGTGGAGATGCCGTCTCACAAATCGCAAGCCTCTCCCTCGGCCTGCATGCGCAGCCTTTTCCCGGCCTTCCAGTCGCGTCTTCACCACCAGCAGTTCGCACGCCGACACACCAAACGTCGCTTGGTTTAGCACGCGCGCATCTCAAACGCGCGCGGTCGTGGTCATCACGGCCGTCACCACAGCCATCAAGCTCAGTGAAGCCATATTCGTTCTAGACAGCGTCCCCTGCTTTAATTGCTTATAGGTGACCGGCCACGCAAGCTAATTCCTTGTAAACATTATATGCCTCAAAAAGCTGCCAGACAGGCAGCTCACAGCACTCATGCTCGCCGTTTCAGAATGATGCCCCTCCCAAAATCACGAGATCCGCGTAGAAATGAAACCCTGTGCGCCTTTTTCCCAGACCTGTAGGTATTTCGATATTGGAACGCCATGTTGAATGCTTTTGTTTCTCTTCGTTGAGAAGATGTGCAGCACGATAGACGATGACTCGAACGGAAGGCACGACGTTTCACCACTGAGTCTCTAAAATTGCGCCAGACGATGCCTAGTACAGCACTCTCGTCCGAATCCCCGCTGTCACCGGGGTTAGCAGTTGAGTGCTAGCGGCGCCTTGCGGCAACTTACACTGGAGCCCCTCTAGAGAAATGTAGAGGTCTTTGATCTCGTCCTCTTTCACGTCGCTTATATCGGCCATGAGGTAGGCGACCTGGAGCACATGTCAGCCACGGGACCAGCTCGTAAGAGAGCGTTCTTACATCTCCCCTCGAATCCGACGTCTGCTTGTCGATGTTGTGCGTGCCGAGAAGCGTGTTCACTATGGACAGTCAGTATAACTCCGTTCTCATTCAAGACGACACTTACCCTCCCTGAGCACACCAGGCACGTTCTTGTGGATGTAGATGACCCGCACGGAATTAGGTTCCTCCAACGCGATTGAACGCAGCTGGACTTCTGGCATGTTCACAGCGCCGAGCGTCGAACCCTCGTTGACGTACTTGACAAGCGCGTTGCTGACCTCAACACCGATCGCACTCTGAGCTTCCTCGGTACTGCCTCCGATGTGTGGTGTGAGGATGATGTTCTTCAGACCCCGGAGGTCCTTTGCCCAGGAATTTAGGTCCTCCGTGAAGTAGTCGCCATTGCCTCCAGGCTCATTCGGAAACACGTCCAGCGCTGCGCCAGCAATCTTACCGCTCCTCATGGCGTCGATGAGCGCGGGGATATCGATGACACTACCACGCGCGTTGTTGATGAGATAGCTGCCTTGCTTCATCTGCTCGAACTGCTTCGGTCCAATCAAGTTCTTCGTCTCGGGAAGCTCGGGTACGTGCAAGGTCACAAAGTCCGCTTGGTCAAGCAGCTCTTCCAGAGTACCGACTTGTCGCGCAGTCCCGAGACCCATCATAGCGAGCACGTCGTAGTAGATGACGGACATGCCCATGGCCTCGGACAGCACCGATAGCTGACTACCAATGTGTCCATATCCGACTATACCCAGCGTCTTGCCACGCACCTCCCAGCAGCCCTTGCTGACTTTGTTCCATGTCCCGTTATGCAGCTCCATGGAGCGATCCGTGAGTTGACGTGCGAGGGCTATGACTTCAGAGATGACGAGCTCCGCGACGCTGCGAGAATTGCTGAATGGCGAATTGAAGACGGCGATGCCCTGCTGAGCAGCATATTTGAGGTCGACCTGATTCGTTCCTATACAAAAGCAGCCGATGACGATGAGGTTCTTTGCCTCCTTGAGAACACGTTCGGTGAGCTTCGTCTTGGAGCGTATGCCAATGACCTGCACGTCTCGAATTTTCTCGATCAACTGATCCTCCGGCAAGCTGCTCTTCAGAGCCTCCACTTGGTAGCCTTGCCCTTTGAGTATCTCCACACCTGCGGTATTGACATTCTCCAGCAGCAGTACCTTGATGTCCTTCGTGTCGAACGGTTTCAGCGACTTCGAGATGAGAGGGGAGAGGACAGGCACGCTTAGTGATCGTGCGTCTTTGAAGCTTCCTGACGGTGGAGGTCGGAAACTCGACGGCGGGCTATGGAAGCTGAAATTCGGGCTGGTACTCAAAGACAGCGAGTTCGAGACGGAGCGTGCGAGAGACTCGGCAATATCTTTCGGGGGAGTCATCTTGCGAGGGTGGCCTTCGTGCGGTATTGCGAACCGCTTCTCGAGGGATGCTAGGCGGGATGGTAGTGATCAATGGAGCCTCTGCACCGTCGCCCAAGTGAAGGTGCTGTACGCGGGATTCCGAAATCAGGTGCTTCGATCGATAGGCAGTCAGAAGGGTTCAAATCGGGACACTCGGAGTTGCAACAGATTGAGTGTGTTGATGTCAGTTCAAGGCTGGCCAGTTGGTTGCGGACGACTTTATGACGGAAAGAACAATGGACAGTGAGTCACTCAATCACGCAGGGAAGCGGCTTTTGCTTTAATCACGCTCAACTCAGTAGTCATCTTCTGCAAGACTTTGCTAGTAACCGCGTGAGCAGGTTGACTCAAGGCCGGAGCTTTGAAAAATTTCCCAGCTTCGCATGATGCAATTCACTAATGAAAACTCCCCGAGTCCCCGCAGATTGTGGCTGATTCGGCAGCGCCACAATTGCCCCTCCGGCTTCGGTCTCCGAGAGAGCTAACTGCATCTAGTAAGCCTCTGAACTTTACTCATGTGACCTCCATTCCTCACCTGGGCAGCCTTCCAACGTTGGAAGGTTCTTACGTGCTACTCATCATACGGCTCCATGTCTCATACTATCAAAAATGCCGATCGTTGAAATGCTCCCTTCAGAGGCGCCCTGTCGAGTCAGGAACATTCCTAGGTAAATTTTTTGCGATACTATCAGTCAGCTACACCGAGGACGCTCACGACGCCCTGATGTCTAGAATCATCACAGAGCCACTAGAAGCCGGCGGAGTGGAGCCTCACAAGTACTCGAGCAGATCTGAAGCGACACCTGAAATTGCACTATGCGGCATATGTTCAGAAACACTCGTCAGACTGGTTGCATTCAATCAGATGTCTGGAGAGACTTGGGGCTCGGTTGACTTCAGCACTCGCGATGCCTTAATGGCACAGTGTCGCTGTCCGGGCGCGACATGTCCTGGTTTTGTGGAGGTTGTCGACTCGATTGACCCCAACTCTACAAAGCAACATCAGGGAATGAGTGTCAAAATTCACGCGCAAGCTAGCCACAACAGTCTCCCATCATTGGTGTGTATCACCGGAAATCCCGCGAGTGGGTATATCATCTCGTAATGCCCATTGTGTCGACACATTCCCTCACGCGTCCGCCCAGCCCAATACTTCATACATATCAAGGGCGGGAGTTCGACAGTCACCACTTGAGCATCGATGAGATCTCTGATTATATAAACACGTGCGATACTCGTCATGGTCATAGCTGCAGGGAGGCTATTGTCCCTCGTCCAGCACATCGGATTCTGCTCATCGACGTCTCTCGCGCATGCCTCATTGACGTGGACGTAACCGAGAGTGGAGCCAAATATGCAGCATTGTCTTATGTGTGGGGTTCGCTCGACAATACGTTCCAAACCACCAAGTCTATGATTAACAGGCTTCGGCAGCCGGGCTCTCTTGACGTTACTGGAACAGAGTCAGAAACAATCCCCAACACTATAAAAGACGCAATACGCCTGACCTCGTTACTGAAAATAACGTATCTCTGGGTTGATTCTATCTGCATCGTTCAAGATGACGATGTTACACGCAACATCCATCTAAACTCCATGGCGTCCATCTACGCCCACGCCTATGTTACCTTTGTAGCAGCAGAAGGCAATGACGCGAACTACGGCATCTCCGGTGTGGAAAACGGGAGCAAGTCGCGTAACGTACATTGTCGTACTATCAAAACCGCAAATGGGTCGCGATACCTGCTCAAAGAACACCAAAAGGCATGGCCCATACACTCCAAATGGAACTCACGTGGCTGGACCTACCAAGAGGCACTCATGTCTAAACGCGTCTTGATACTAGACACTCTAGCCTCGTGGCAGTGCTCCTGCAGCAACTGGCAAGAAGACACCACAATGATGACTGGTGGTCTACTGCAGACATGGGTCGAAGATGATGTACACCTATATCGGAAACCTCGGATACTGCCCAACGCCAGGGAATACCCATTGAAGGTGTGGGCACATCTTGTCGAGACCTACAACGAGCGAACGTTGACCCGCGACGAGGATGCCATAAACGCATTTGCTGGCGTCATGTCTGTGATGCGATCCTACTTCCAAGGTGGCATAATGTTCGGAACTCCAGAGACGCATCTATACCTAGGTCTGCTTTGGAAGTCTCATACGACTCTACGGCGCAGAACGGCATATGACAAAAGCATCAATCGACTGCCAAGTTGGTCCTGGGTTGGGTGGCAGGGCCCGCTTGACCTCGAACTTTGGAACGACTTCGAGCAGAATCGACTGTACCCGCTGAACACTGATAATCTCAGTTTTCCTATCACTGTTCCATCCAGTCCCGTGGTGACTAGAGATCCGGTGAGTCTGCCCTAGTTCTGTTTCAGTTTCTCCGGTCTATCGTTACAGTATCAACTGAGTATCTGGCCATCTTACAATGGACCAGAGATTGCTATGCCTCCTTTCAGTTCAATCTCGGCGCCATGAAGTTGTAAGGGCTCGTTTTGAATGCGCCTTCTGAGCCTCAGCCGTGAGCTAGAGAAGAAGGTAAAGTCGAGTGGAGCAAAGACGACGATGAAGGTCGTTGTCCCCTCTACTTGACAAGACTCAGCGAGCCGACAATCTGATATCCTACCTGCATGGTTCTCGAGTCATCCTAGTGTTGCTGACTAAAAGTACAATAGACTCTATGCTGTCAGCTCAATTGTCCACATTTGTACATACGTACCACTTCTCACATATGTGGTATATGTGCTCACCATGAGATCAAAAGTGACTCAAGAGGGTTCAGACTCGGACGGAACAACATCACCGAAGGCTTCATCTACAAACTGGAAGACTCCAAGGACTTGGAAGTGCCAAAGCGCGGAGTATTCTTCGGACCTATTGAGATAGAATTAATTGCCATATCCGTGGGACAGTACAAGTCACACTACTTGGCACGCTTCTTCAGTCAATATTTCGATACGAAAGAAGACATGATCGAGATGTATAACGTCTTGTGGGTAGATCGGAGAGGCGACACCGCTTATCGCAGAGCTTTAGGACTGTTCTGTCGAGAGGCTTGGGAAAGCTGCGCCCTCGAACACTGCACTGTCAAACTCGGCTAAGCTACACAGTGGCCTAGATATTATTATTCCGCTATGTCTGTCTCTCGATCGAAAGGCGTCAAGACCTCGGTGCCACCGAGCCAAAGAGAGCTACAAGACCTTCACACATCGTCGGGTGCGTCACAATCAAACCCGCTATACTCGTATACGGCAGACCAGCAGACATGGCTAGCTGGACGACTGGCAGCATTTCTCCTGCTCGTGGACCTAGCGCGGTGAATCCGAGGATGGCATCATTTTCAGCACTCACAAGCGCCTTAGCAAATCCTCGAGTAGCGTCCATTGTTCTTGACCTCAAGACTGCGGCCATGGGAAGCTTCGCTAGCCGACATTCAACACCGGTCCTCCGGGCTTCGTTCTCGCTCAATCCGACATGAGCCAACTCAGGACTTGTATACAAGGTCGACGGCACTTGGCGGCCTGTGGTTGAACGTAATGGTTGCTTGTTGTCGAGAAAGGAACTGACAATGCGATAATCGTCGAACCCGATATGCGTGAAATAAGGTGATCCGGCACAGTCACCGAGCGCGAATATCCCTGGGACGCTTGTCTGCAGATACTCATTGACCTTGACGTGGCCCGAAGCAGCTACGTCGATACCGACAGTCTCCAGTCCCATGTTTTGGGTGTTTGGTACTCGACCGCCTGCTACAAGCAGATGAGATCCCTTCACTTCCAAGGGCTGGCCGTCCCGGGTTCCGCTGAGCGTGACAGATTGGCCCGAAATCCCGGAGACATTCGATATGTTAACAGAGGTGTGAAACTGGATACCTTCCTCCATCAAAATCTCCACCAAGGCAGACGACACATCGTCATCCTCTCTCTTCAGAATCTTCTTGTTTCTCTCCAGCACGGTGACCTCGGAGCCGAATCTCCGGAAAGCCTGAGCAAACTCCAGACCACTGTATCCACCACCAAGGATGACCAGATGCTTCGGCACCTCGTCCAATTCAAGCATTTCGATATGCGTCAATGGCTTAGCCTTCTCGATCCCCGGGGTATTTGGAATTGATGCTGTAGACCCCGTACAGATCAAGATATTATCAGCAGTCATGATCCTCTTCCCACCGCCATCCAATTCAACCTCAATACTCTGCTCACCAACCAATTTCCCATGCCCGGCAACATACCTAAAGAATTGGATACAACATCAGTGACTATTTAAGAGGGAATAAGAAGATAGGTGCCCTTAGCAAGCTCTTGAAACGCTACCTGGGTCGCATTCCACACATCCAAGCTAAGAGGTACCTCGTAGTAGAAGACTTCGTACTCAGCTCCGCTCTTCTCAAAAGCGCCCTTATCCGTATCCGCCATCCCCTCCACCATCTCCCTCTTCCGTTGCCTCACCACGGCCATATCGACGCCCGTCCCAGCCGTCTTCAGCAGGCCCGTTGCCGCATACTTCTGAGACAGGTGCAAGACCTCTGCAGAGTAGAGCACATTCTTCGTCGGGAGGCAGGCAACATTGGGACAGGACCCGCCGAGCCACTTGCGCTCGATGACGGCAGTCTTCTTGCCGGCGGAAGCGCGGGTCCAGCACACGAAATTGCCGCCTTGGCCGCTGCCGATGGATAGCGTGTCGTAGTGTTCGGTGGCCATGGCTGGTGCGAGATATTGATGTGTCGAGATGGTAGTATGGAATCTTGGCTCAAGTGTTGCTACGCCACTCCAAGCTCGAAGTCAATCGAGCTGGGCTTTATATATTCTTCGTCACAAGTGCATGCATCTTGCCCTTGTGCTGCACCCGCTGTACCGCCGGCGGCATGTACGAGGCTGCGACGATGCGAGATGACGAAGCAATTGAGGGAAACCATCGTTCCATGGTAACATACATAGCTTGTACTGAAATAGGCAGTTTCTTGAGCTGGAGCAGAGTTTCTACGACCAATGACTAAGCCGTCGACATGCTTGGTCACTACCGCTAACTCGAAGCTAACACAAGTACTGCAAGATCTTAGAGAAAAGAATTTTGCTAGGCCCGACCTGGACGTCGTGCCTCAAAATTTAGAGCAGCTGATAGGTTACCTTGTAAGGCTCTGCATGAAGTGGGGTTCTCTACCCAGATTACTACAGTATTAGCTCTCTAAAGCCCCGCTACTAGATACCTCTTCTAAATGGGGGCTAGCAGAGCTTGTTTTCAGCAGACTCTGGGACCTACCTTGTATAGTAGACGTGTCCGGATAGGTACTCTATATAGGTCGGCACGTCTTGCGTTCTAGGTTTCGTTCTCACTTCCTCAAATGGTTAAGGCGCGTTAGCGCTAGGATTTCCTAAGACTCTCGTCAAGCTGAATGGGAACAAGCTTGCGAGATTGATGTTGATTTGATTAGGAATGTGTCGTCTTTGCGCTGTGACTAGGAGTCCAGCACATCGAGTCCAGCACTGCAAGATTCCAAATGTCTCCGAGACTTGTGTGGCTTCGTGTAAGGCGTCGAGCTGACAGACAGAGTCTAACGTATCCGTACAGGCCTATCAGCGTACTCAAACAGACCTTGACGAATTCCTGGACAGGTCAAATAAGATAGGCTGACGTGGAAAGGTGGACGTGCTCCGGGCTATCAAGTCAGTAGCGACCGAGATGGAGAATTGTGGGGTAGCGTTGGTTGCACCCGCCTGTCCTGGTAAAGCCTCTAGAAGAACCCTTGGAGCCCTTTCGACAACATCAACGCTTCCTAGGCTTACTCCTTCTCACGTTTCATGTACAAGCCTCTTATCTTCAGCGCAATTACCTAGGGTACCGATGAATTCCGGCCACCACCTGTTCTTTGACCATGCAATTCCAGCATCATGTGGCAAGACTCTCCGCGAAGGGTGGTGCATAATCGTAGTTCTTCCGCTCACATCACAAGGATGCTCTACTAGCACCGGAGAATTCTGGATTGATGCGTTGAGCTTCGTACGCCCAGATTTCCTATTCCTTAGATGAATCAAGCAATCGGAAAATCTCAACGTTCACCTGCTAAGCTCAGTGCGCCCAGGACTCGGCGTTGCTTGATGCAGCCACGCAATCGGAAAATCTGTATTCTACGCCTCCACACGCCCAGCGGACCCTGAATTTCCCCAGATTTCCCAGATTTTGGTGGGAACTGCACGTGTGTTCCCAAGCGCCATCATAGCGTCCCCTCGCAATGGAAAATCTAGGCGTACGTGGCCTCATTTCCCGCGTCATTGGAGGACATATGGGGCACTGATACTTGCAAAGCCCGCCAATCGTTGTATGTATGGTGAGGAATGACCCAAATGTCAAGTACAAAAGGCACTGTGAGGGAAGAACAACCTCAACGCAAGCAGCTCGTTCTTCAGCACCCATCCGTTCATCATGATCTCCTTCTCTTCTGCTTTGCTCGTCGCTCTTGCGGCCGTAGCGACTGCGTCGCCCGTCGCCCAACCTGAGATAACTCCAGCTCCTCGACCTGCGCTCGGCAAACGTGCCAGCAGCTGCACGTTCTCTGGATCTCTTGGATACTCGTCGGCTAGCAAGAGCCAAACGGCATGCTCAACTATTGTCTTATCTGCCCTGGCGGTTCCGTCTGGAAAGGCATTGGATCTCTCCGATCTTCCTGACGATACTTCAGTGTGTTGACTTACGCCCTTCTTGCTACACTTGATCGGCTTACACCTAGGGCTAGGTTATCTTCGAAGGCAAAACCACCTTCGCATACGCTGAATGGGCTGGCCCGCTGATGCAGATCGAGGGCACTGGCATCAAGATCTCCGGCGCCTCAGGTGCTGTCATCGACGGCAACGGTGCGAAGTACTGGGACGGCGAGGGTGGCTCTGGTGGAGTCACCAAGCCAAAATTCTTCGCTGCGCATAACCTGATTTCCTCGTCCATCACGAATCTGTATATCCAAAACACGCCTGTGCAGGCGGTTAGTATCGCTGGCGCCGACGGCTTGACGATTACCGATATGACGATTGATAACTCGGATGGAGATTCTCTGGGCAAAAACACGGATGGTTTCGATATTGGGACCAGCAGCAATGTCATCATTGATGGTGCGAAGGTGTATAATCAGGATGACTGCGTGGCTATCAACTCGGGCACGGTTGGTTTGATCTTACCCTACTAAGTGTGAGTCTTGCTAATTCATCATCAAGGACATTACGTTCGAGAATGGTCTCTGCTCTGGAGGCCACGGGCTGTCAATCGGTTCGGTTGGCGGCCGCAGTGACAACACCGTGGATACTGTCACTTTCTACAACAGCGAAGTGACGTCGTCTGTCAACGGTATGTATTGACAACACATTGCACTTACCAGGCGCCTAACAACGTCCCAGGAATCCGCATCAAGGGCATTGAAGACGAGACCGGTACCATCAAAGGCGTAACCTACAACAAGATCACCCTATCCGACATTTCCAAGTACGGCATTCTCATCGAGCAGAACTATGATGGCGGTGACCTCGACGGCGGAACCGCTTCCTCTGGCGTCCCCATCACCGACCTCACCATTGAGAATATCACGGGTTCTGGTGCTGTCTCGAGCTCGGGTTACGATGTGGTTATTACGTGCGGAAGTGGTGCTTGCTCAGGCTGGACTTGGTCTAATGTCGTTGTTACGGGTGGGAAGACGTACTCTAAGTGCACCAACGTCCCGAGCGTCACGTCTTGCTCTTAGGTGGCAAAGGGGACAGGATCTGGGGGTGGGAGAGCAGGGTCCTTTCTGGGCTGTGCATGAACCTGGAATGTGTGCAGACTGATAGTGGTCCTAAGTTCTTTAAGATGTGCAAATTGTAAATATCGGTTATTGAAAGTCGGTAACGTGTTCCACAAGCGAGCTGGCCACCCAAGCGAGCTGGCCACCTCACCAGCTTTTCGCGACGCGTCAACTAGTAACTATTATGCCTTAACCATCTAAGCTCCAGTAAAGCTCTAATAAAGCAGACATTCTTCTTGCTATCTTAGCTATCTCTTAATATTAAATTTAGAGTAAAAGACACGCTATATTAACATTTAACGTTATCTAATTAACACTCTAGAACTAACGCGTAGGAACTACTATATAACGCAATTGCAAGCCTAATTTAAAGAAGCTTATTAAGCTAGAA